>JADRCH010007518.1:767129-1018102 GCA_019843965.1 Rhynchomys soricoides | reverse complement strand
CTCTCTCTCTCTCTCTCTCTCTCTCTCTCTCTCTCTCTCTCTCTCTATATATATATATATATATATATATATATATATATATATATATATATATATATATATCACCACATTGATAAGCTTTTTTCCCTGCTGGGTTTCCTCTTTCCCCCCACATTGAAACACCTCTCCCTCATGCAACTGTCCTCTCTTTTTCTGCATCAACCTTGGTTTCTTCATTTTTAAATACTTGATTGTGATTCAAGAAAATTAGTCCAGAGCCAGCATGTGTAGAAAGATTGATAACCTACCAATTTTTGTTTGTTTTGTTAACATTTGCAAAAAAAGATGTGCTCTGTAATGTATGAGTGGCTATTCCTGTGTTGGCACTGCTCGTGACTCATCTGCCCTCTGACACGATTATCTAGTTGCACATAATACATCCATTCCTGTGTTCAGAGGAGGAAGAGGCCAGGCCAATAGCATTATCTACCTGTAAGTTCCAGCAATGGGCCATGAAGAAGATTCTATATGTGGCAATGGTGTTATAAGCCAGCAGTACAACACCAAGTTCTGATTTTTAAAAGAAACCCCCAAGGATGGGTAAGATACCCACTCCTATCTACACCTCACTAGCTCCTTACCCCACTCCTCAACTCACCCTAGAACCTCACTAACATGGAGACAAGCAAATGAAAGCTTAGACAGTGCTAGAACTACTCTGGAGCAACATCCACCCACCTTCCTAAAAGGAGGGCATCATAAGATGTTTGGATGATGTATGGGATGCCAGAGACAGCAGCTGACAGCAGAAGCCGTTGGTGCTGGGTGAGCAGGGCCTCCCTCTCAAAGGCAAACTGGAGCTCCTAAGAAGAAAGACACAGAAAAACAAACCAGCCAGGGAGAAAGTCCATCCAGAAATTGTTTAAGCTCTTTAAGCCAGGCCAGGGACAGAAAGAGAACACAGGCTCTGCCCAAGTCTATGAGAAAGACAATCGCATACCAACATGGTACTTGAGTTAAAGGAGGGAAAGAAAACAGGCTTGGAATTTCAAATCCAGACTGATACTTCCTGAGCAAGATCAGGAAGCTTCAGAGAGAAAGTGTCTCATAGGCTACAGAGCTGGGGCAAGATCCAGATGGAGACAAAAGCAGCCACAAGTTTATCTATTATCTTAAGTATTTATTTATTTATTTTTATTAATTATTCCATTTGTTTACATCTCAAAAGATTTCATTTTCATTTATTTTCAAAAGTTTATTTAACTTTTTGTGTGTGTGCAAAATTTGGTGTGAAGGTGAGCTTGTGTACATTACAGGTATATAATTTAAAATATAGCTGTGCAAGTGGATTAACTTAATATTAAGCAATAAAAATAATATTAAATAATAAAAAAGCAGCCACAGAGCAACTGCTCCACAGAAATGTGACCCACCACCTCCAGGGAATGTCAGTAAAAGAACATTCTGTTCCTTTCTCCTGCCCCAACCTTGTGTTACCTCTCTGCCATTTGCCCACCCTGAAAGAGAAGTAGGACCATTTGCTTATTGGCCTTACTTCAATTAAGAAGAGAAAATTCCACCGGTCATGTGGGGGGCTGCCTCGTAGTCCAGGGTACAAGAAGAAGAGGTCAAGACCATCAAAGCCATGTATTCTCAGGAAGGATATGACTGAATCAATAAACTTTTCACGGTTGGCAAGTGTGGACAGCATAGTGGTGAACCTGCAGGGAGGCCAGCGTAAGGCAAAAAGCAGTGTCTCCAAAACCACAGCATCCCCTGAAGCCCTAGCAGTGTCCCCCATCTAGAAGCTTGGTTGGCACAAGAGGCAAAATGCTCATAAGAGCAACTCCCACCCATGGCTATTTTCTTCATTGGCTTGTTTGATTTGTTGGTTTGTTTGCTCTCCTTTCCATAGCAAAACACTTAGGAATAATTCTTGCTTATTGGAGCTGAACTTTGAGCAAATCTAGATTAATCTTGTGAAAAAATTATTATAAAATTGTGGGGCAGTGATCTGTGACAGGCAGTCTGGCACCCAGTTGAGCACAGGCTTAAAACTCTGGGAGACTCTGCTGAATCCTCAAGGGACCAGAAATGTTATGCCAAGGCTCCCAGGAGGCTTTTTGGCTCAAGTCACGGTTACATACCACCACCACCCTCAGGTAGAGGCGTGGCCACACAGCCCCAAGCCATCCCCATGTTAATGAGACACCTAAAGACTTAGCCATGCCCCTTCCTGGTTACTATATCTGCAGCCCTCTCTTAGAGGGGAAGGGGTACAATTCCATCCACGCCACTGTCCACACAATGAAAATAAACATCTTAGAATTATGGACTGTCTCTTCATCTGGACCCGCTGTGGGAAGCGAAGGATCCAGCCCTCAATTAAGAAGCCACATCTAATCTCTCGCTGAGGGAATCCCAGCACTCCCAGATTGTACACATTCACCTAAGCCTAAGCATCTAGCCTGGCACCCCAAGCCTCTGAGACCTGGTCCTGGCAGGAACCCCAGCTGCACTCTGGCTAGCCCGTCTGCAGCACCCTGCAGCAACTGCAGTGTCCTGGGCTAGAGAACCCACGGAGATGGCTGCCGTGTGTTCCCTGGGAATGGCCCCCTCCCCCACCCACAGGCAAGGCCTGAAAAGGCTTCCAGGACTGTGTGGGAAGATGCGCGGCCACTTCTCACGTGTCCACTGTCCCACCCAGAGCCACAGACATGTGGGACTTCATTCCACCACGCCAGGATTGTTCCCACATAAAATAACTAGACCTGTGGACTAAAAATGGACCTAGGTACCATTGTCTATTAGCCATCAATCAGCTGGGCCCTCTTGAGGGGTGAGGATACCTGGAAGAAACCTTTCAAATTATTTAGTACTTATGAATCATGCTTTCTTTTCCTAATAACTTGAAATACAGCCACATCACAAAAACACATGTGTGTGTGTGTGCATATACATATATGTGGCATCTCATTTGGCTTTAGGCTCACAGCAAGTCAGAGAAGCAAAGGTGAGAGAGGCCTGTGGTTAGACAGAGCTAGTTGTCAGTCACCTCACACTAAGAATCCTCCATCCTTCCTGGAGAGCCCTCACAAGTGGCATCCTCTACTCAGCAGACTATCAGGTCTCCCTCCACAGCTGGAAAGCAGGTTCTTCCCCAGACCTTTAGCTAGGAAGCAAGGAAACTTCCCTTGAGAGAATATGAAGGTGTTTTGTCATTTTCCAGCTGTATTTTGGATGGGAGGCACTAACAAGAGCAGCCACTGAATGAGGGATGTGCACTGTGAGGCCCTGCAATAGCACCAAAATACCAGCTGTTGCTTCTTTACCTCCAGCACAGCCCATCTCCACCTACAAAATGGAAGAGTCCAGGGCCTGTGAGGTTTGGGGGCTATTCTTCTTGTCCTTTATAAAACTTCTCTTTTCAGAGACACAACTCCTGCCTCCAACAAAAAGAGTTAGAGATTCATTTGTGGGTGCCCCATTTTACCTGTTACTCATTTCTTGCCCTAAGTTTCACATCATATATCTATTTTCTTTGGTATTTCTTCCTATGGGTTTGTAGCTTCAAGTTGTCTTGTGTTTTGTTTTGTTTTATTTTGTTTTGTTTTGTTTTGTTTTGTGTTCTCAGATGGTGCTAAGGGTCAGATCCAGTGTCTTTGTTATGTTCAGTAAGTGCTCTGCCACTGTGCTACACTCCTGGCCCTCAATGTGTCATATTATCTCTCACATTTTCCTGTCCCTTTTCCAAAATCCTATGACCATCTGTGGAAAGAGGTCTCTTGAATGCAGGACTTGAGAAAGTACCAATATGGGCTTTGCTGTCCTTATAGCCAACCTGACTTTCCCACACAACCCTGGGAAACACACACACACACACACACCATTATTCTCACTTCCATCCCATCTTGCTCTATCTCCCAGAGAGAAGACAGCAACAGAATAGCTCACCTTGATGTGCCGAAGTTCCACCCTCCAATGGACAGCAGTGTTTTCAGCTCCCTGTTCCTGGAACGTAAGTGAGAAAGTGGGTAAGCATGTCCCTACTCTGTGGATACCTTCAGTCACTGCTCCTTTTTCTTTTACTTTTTTTTGAGGTGGGGAACCATGGGGAATGGAATAGGGGATATGAAAAGACTAGGAGAAGGTAATGTGGAGGAGATAACAGTAGAAAAGAAAATAGAGAAGACTAATCAATCCAACGACCATTACAGCTCTGATCACCAAGTCTACAGAAAGTGGCCCAAGCTCCTCTACTTCCCCATATTTTTCCAGAAAATAAGGTAAAGTCTAGAATGTTTCTATCCACTTGTTTTCTTACTCAACAAATATTCATTGAGTAATGATTATGTGCCTTTGAGTGCTTGAAACACAACAGCAAACACAGACAAGCATCCCACTCACTGGGAGCTTGAGCTTCCCATCACTCTCTGTTAATATAATAACAAACCTTCCCTTGGGCAGAGAAGGAACTACAGGTGCCAGACAGGAAACATGTCAGCACCTCCTGAGCATCTGCTTCTTTGTGTAGTCAATGACCTAACTATTCCGTGTTCAGAGAGCTCCCCTTGGAAGAAAACTCACAGTCTGGCAGTTGCAAGAGGCAAGAGGTAACAAAAACATCAACATTTGTTGAATATTTGTGATTCCCAGGACGTCTTTAAAGCACATCAGCAGCATTAACTCCTCACAACTGAGCTCAAAGGATGAGCCAAAACTTCCCAGGAGAAAGGAGTGTGAAGACACCCAGGAAGAGGCAACACTGACTACCAAGTCATTGAGGCAAGAAGAAGCTCAGGGGGCTGGTCAATGAAGAGCTCTTAAGCTGGAAGTACTCAGATCCCCATTTGAGAAAAAAATAGAATTAGGAAAATTAAGAAATGTTAAGGGTAGTAAGAGAAATGGGCTTAATTTCCTTCTGGCTATAAAATCTAAGAAACTCAAGCACACGTCTAACATACCTCTGCTTGAGCTTGTTGAACTCTGGGTAGAGGACGTTCTCATCCTGGAGGTTCTTGGCAACAATCTGATTGTTGCTCATTGAGGCAAAGGCAAATATCAGGTGTGTACAAAGAAAGGGGTCAAGATCATGAGGCATGATGGAGGCAGGGCCCGGCCGACTATGTGCCCAATTGGTGAAATAGCACACAAGTTTGTAGGCAGTACCTAGCAAGGAGAGCAAGTATTAATCAGCAGAGATCATGGGGCAAGAAGAAAACTCAGCTTCTGAGCAGTAGAGTAAGCCAACAAGCCTAATCAAAGACCAGGCCACTGTAACAGCCTCCGTGTCCCCCACAAATATACACCAAAGGTGCTTATGCATGTTCCAAGACATTGTGACCTTGCTGCTGAGGCCCCAGAGAAAAAAGAATGCCTCATGAGTCTAGATCCTGGCACATACTGATACCTACAAACCGCGAGTCCTGTGTTGTAACCACAACTGGTCCTAGTAACCAGAGTCCTGTGTTGGATTGTACTGGATCAATAACCGCTGACCAAGGAGGTCCAGGAGACACTGAATGGAGATTTCCTAGCTAGACAATCTCCCTGACTCTGGAGAAGAGGTGGTTTCCTTACCATCACTGTGCTTCATCAGAAGAACCAGCCCTGCAGGAAATAAAGAAATTCATATACACGCATGCAGTGTGCATGCTCCACACACCCTCCAGTTAGCAAGTGCCCCCTCCAGCTCAGCTCCATGTACACATGCAGATGCACAAATGGAGACGTGCATCAGTCATTGGTTTCCTCTCATTGAAAGCTAACAGAGTGGAACTAGTCTAAGCTCCTTTTCTAAAGAACATCACATGCTACCTGTACATGCTTTGCATAGGGACAATGATGATTACCTGCTAAAGCTCTCAGCCAGTAAGTCTCAATTCTGGCTACAAATTCAAAAGTATACACACACACACACACACACACACACACACACCATACACATCATAGCCCTCTCCTCAGAAATTTCAAATTAACTGATCCAAGATGAAGCCCAAGCATGAAAACCAGCAGGTTGGAGAACTACTGCCCAGCCCCTTCCTCCATGAGTGCCTTTAATTCTTTATTTTCTATCCCACATTCACCCAAACCAGGCTCCCTAAGCTCCAGGTTTCTCTCCTGGGCATCAGAGAAATGACAAACTGGTATCTCCTGGACTGTGTCATTGCTAGGATCTGCCATACTCACCAGCCAACAGCAGCAGCCTCCCCATCTCAACTGCCTGGTAGCTATGGGATGGAGCTCAAGACTCTTTAATAGGAGTTGGCTCATGTGCAGCATGGGGATACATATGCACCACGGCAGAAACAATGATTCAAGAGTCACAATGACCTCAGACAACTTGCACTCCCTCTCCAGAACAGCTGTAGTTCTCAGAGCCAACAAAGCAATATCCCTGACCTGACACTAGCAGGGAGTAAGTGTTCACCACAGGCTATAACAAAGGCAAATACAGTGTCCCTGAGACTTGTCTGGCAATTGGTCCCATTTCCTGGTATCCAGCTCCCCAGTTGAGGCAGAGAAGACCTAGTACATGATGAGGTCTAACTATACAAGATTATTGGGAAACTGTATCAAAAAGTTTCAAAGCTTCAGCTTTGGATTAAAGCTTTTGGCTACTATTTAATAAGTTTTAAAATTTTGGATAAGTTATTAAGCCCCTAAGTTTCTACACATAAAAGAAAGCCTGTTTCCCATAAATAGCTCATTCTTACTTCAAAGGAATTTATGAAAACTAAAGATATCATGTGAAAACTATGGTTTGCATAAAATAAAAGTTTGATTGCTTACAGACGTCATTAGAAAGTCGCCCAAAAGAGCAGTGTACTCAAAAGCAACTGCAGGCACTTGCCAGGCAGCTCGTGTGAACAGGGGGAGTAAACACACTAAAACAGAACGTTTTCTACATGATACAGAGTTCAGACACAGTGTCTATTGGGCAAACATATGAGCCAACTATGAGGGAAACTGAGCCTCAGGTATACGAATATGCTTATGAATACCCAAGAACCAATTTTAGACAAGCACAACAATAATGAAAAAGTTTGGTTTTTTTTTTTTTTTAAGTGTAAATCAGATAGCTTTGATTCATTGGTTTTCTTTTTCTCTGTTCCAGATGGTCTCAGACTGTGGCCTCTCTCTCAGAGACAGATGCTGCTGCACATGGATTAATAGGAGACACTAAGCAGATCTCAATGCAATGGAGGATTCATGGAGACCACAGTGCCCGGTGGTCAAGTCTGGTGAATGTTTGTCCTTCATTAGTGGGATGAAATATGCAAGAAACCTCATAATTTTTAAACCATTTTATTTGGGCATCAAAGAACAAAGACAAAAGATGTAGAATATGGGTAGGTGTGTGTGTGTGTGTGTGTGTGTGTGTGTGTGTGTGTGTGTGTTGCAGTGAGGAAGAATGGGCTTTATTATCAAACAGACCCCAGAGCTCCTTCCTGCACTGTATCATCCCCGGGGTCCCTTGACTCTTACCTATGTGCTTCATGTACTGTCCATTCTCAGGGCTACTCTTAACCTAAATCAGAGAATCAGCAAGTCCCCCAAGGCCAACAAAAGTCAGGACTAGCAACACTTTGTAGCCTTGGTCTAATGACCCCTAACGTTTCACTCCAATGCCCATGCTTCCCTTGCTTTCCAGTCACCACCCATGTGCTCCAGTTCTTTTTATTGGGTCTATGACTTGGCAACCTGATCTAACTGTTGGTACTACAGTTGACTTCTGGAGCCTCAGTCTTGTCAAGCTCCCTCTACCTCATGCCCTGGGGCTTTGCTGGTTTTCTTTTAAAACCTTGATATGAAATGTTGATCTCTGCTTCTGAGCCTTTCTGCATGACTGATACCCCACTACACTGCTGCCAGGAGAACTAGCTCTCAGTGTAATCCACTTGCCAATCTGTACCTGACCTCTCACACACACAGGAGTATATGGTACTAAGAAAGCCAAGACAGAACAATGGATACCCTGACTAACTCAGGGGTAACTATACCTCAAAGCTGGCAACTCTGATTCTGTATGCATAGTGGTTGATAATAGTCACATTAAATGGAGATTACACTGAAAATCAATGTACTCTGTCTGTCCACCTGTTCACAGTCTTATTCCTTTAGTTCTTGGGGGGGGGGGTGCGACAGCCAATGCTTATATCACACATCGACTGGCACTTAGGAAATATTTCTTAGCATTTAGCCTATTCTTACAGGAAAAAAAAATACTAATGTATTTTACGTGGCTGAAAATTTCCCCAGAGCATCATGACCCCTCTCACATTTCATTAAACTAATGGAGATGAAGGCAGGACACAAATGTATAGTGTTTTGGCTTCAGCAAAACATTTGACTAAAACTTTCGAGATATCGTGGATAAATTGTGGAAGCATGCTTAAATCAGTTGTGTGAATGACATAAAATTCTAAAGAATATTGACATTTCTTCTCCATTTTTGTAGCTGTGGTTTAGACAGGAACAATTCTGGGTCAGAATTTTTGACTGAGGGTTGGTAACAGTGACTGGCCCAACTTGGGAACCATGTCAAGGGAATGGACATGGATCCAAGGCCTGACACTATTACTGACTGCTGTGGTGTGCTTACAGACAGGAGACTAGCATGGCTGTCCTCTGAGAGGCCCTACAAGCAGCTGACTGAGACAGAAGCAGATACTTACCCAATCATTGGACTGGAGTCCAGGACACCTGTGGTTGAATCAGGGAAAGGCTGGAAGCAACCCCATAGTTAGACCAGCAAAGTCTCAACTAACCTGGACCCCTGAGAGCTCTCTCTGAGCCACCAACCAGGCACAAGTTGGTCTGAGGCCACCAACATATATAGCAGAGAACTGCTGGGAATGGCCTCAGTGGGAGAAGACATGCCATATCTCAAGAGACTTGAAGCCCTGGGGAGTGGGGAGGGCTAGTGTAGGAGGGGGAACATCCTCTTGGAGACAGGGAGGAATGGGATGAGGAACTGTGGGAGGGGGAACTGGGAAGGAGGCAACGGCTAAACTGTAAAAAATTAAAAAAAATAATGCCATGAGTAAAAAATGAATATTGACCTTTCACAGCAAACCTGAATGAGCATTTTTTTAAGTCAATGACCTTATGTTTAAACTGGTCTGATTCCGAATATATGTTATAAAAGATGATTGTTGGTTAAGCATGAAGAATTTTACCTCTTATCTTCATATTGAATGTTTATTGTATTAGAAAGTGTTATCATATAAAGCCATGTTTTCACAGATCATGTTCCTTGTTTTTTACTGACATGTTTTAAGAGCACATTACTGCTCCTTAAGACTTTTACAACGAGTTCAAGGCCAGCCTGGTCTACAGAGTGAGTTCCAGGACAGCCAGGACAAGAAACCCTGTGTGGAAAAAACCAAACAAACAAACAAAGAATTTTTGTAACACTGGATTTTAAAGTTAAGTCAGTTGTTTCAGGTTTCTTATTTTGTTAAGACAGGCCCTCAAACCCAGGCTGACGATGTGAGCTTTTTACTGAAGGATTCAGGCCTACCTCTGTAGTTACAGGTTCAAAAGTTAAGTCGCCAGCCTTTGGAATGAGAAAACACATATCCTTGGAACCAAACACACCAGCTTATTAAGCCTGGTCAGTGCCAAATGATTTATGATAAATTTGAAGAGTAGAACTGAAGTTAATTTAGCATGTAGATGTAAGATGGATTCTCAAGAGAATTACTACTAGAGTGGAACTTTTTATTTGAAACTAATTCTTAATGTTTTTAGCACAATGCCTCCAAAATGAAATGATTGTCTAACATCACAGGGACAAGGGAGTGAGTTTTCAAACAATGATACTGGCTGGCTCCCTCCAGAACTGTATGTTAGGGACTAAACTCTATTTACTGAGCCATTGAATTTTGACAGTTCATTCCTTACACACAGAATGGCAGAATATCAAAGAATTCCCCAGTAAGTGGAGGACCACATGGAAGCATCATCAAAGACCGGGACCATGCACTATGTTCACTGTAATGGACCACATGGAAACATCATCAAAGACCGGGACCATGCACTATGTTCACTGTAACTTACCAGTTATTCCTCCCCTCCAGAGGAGTATTCCTTCTTCACCTGTTGTGGTGTGTCTGTCCTATGTCCACAATAAAACTATCTACACTTCCTTACAGAAATCTAAAACCTCACAAGGAAATGTTTGGGTACTCAACAGTGGCCTACTTACCTTGCTTACTATCTTATTTTTCCTATTTCCAGTACTGTATAGACTAGAGATGAAGTTCTTGAGACAATCTATTTCCAGTACTGTATAGACTAGAGATGAAGTCCTTGAGACAATGTTTGAGGCTGGAGCTGCTTACCCTTTTCCCAACAAAAGCAATTTCCTGGTTCTAAACTGCCCATCCCCAACCCCCAACATTATCCACACTGGCAATAAGCAATTCAATAAAAAGTCTGATTAGATACAGTCTTTAGCTTCTTCCACACATGGATTCTGTTAGATGCCCTAAGCCTTCTCAATACACACACATTTAGAAATACATTCCTATTCACATTTCGTGGGCTCAAAGCTAAACCAAACAACTACCAAAACATAAAGAAAATTTATAATATGCACTCTCCAAATACAATACCTTTTTAAAACCAGAGCTCTATACTCTTAAAAACAGCAATGTTATGATGCTATGTGAAGCTGATGATTTTTAGGCCTCTTTCTAAATATCCTGTCCTCCCTTGGATACTGCATATAGGGTCCCCAAGCAGTTTTGAGTTTGGGTACTTTTTACATTTCATTCATGTGCATACATGTGGGCAGAAGACAACTTGAAGTGTCAATAGTCCTTCTGCTACCTCAGTCCCAAGGACTGAACAAGGGTTATCAGGTTTGATGGCCAGCACTTTTACCCACTGAACCTCACTGGGTATTTTTGAAGCCACGACAGTGTACCACAACATCCATATAGCTCTTTAGTAAAGAACCAGGGCCAGCTGCTCTACAGAGTGATACCTAGGAAACCAGTAACACGTCACAGGAGAATAGACAGATCTTCAGTGTTTCTTCTCCCAAGCACTCACCACTCTAGAAACAAGCCTCAGACCTTGGTTGGCCAGATGTCATCAGTTCAACAGTAGTGAGGCTAAGAAAAACAAAGCTAAGCAATGTGTTCACTCTTCTTCAGACACTTGAACAGCTAAGAATGTGAAGAAAACGAAATGCTTTTCAACGATCAAAATGACCCTCGTGTTCCCTGAGGCCTGCAGTGCTGGAACTTATTCTCAAGATAATGACCTGCTACAATTCATATTCCTGATTGAGGTCTTTTACTTTGTATAGTATACAATAATCTAAAATTATGCCTGCCATTACTTGTGGCTTTGACTAGGTTGGCTATCTGTGGCAAGTACTAATCAATGTGGATTACTTTTACCTAAAAGGAAACATTTAAGAGTTTGATGTGCACCGGGCAGTGGTGGCACATGCCTTTAATCCCAGCACTTGGAAGGCAGAGGCAGGTGGATTTCTGAGTTCGAGGCCAGCCTGGTCTACAGAGAGTTCCGTGACAGCCAGGGCTATACAGAGAAGCCCTGTCTCGGGGGGGAAAAAAAAAAAAAAAAAGATTTTGATGTGCATGTGAGTGACGCTGCCTATGGAGGTCAGAAGCATCTGATCTAGAGTTCCAGGTGGTCATGAGACTGGGAATCAAACAGGTTTTTCTAGAACAGCAAATGCTCTCATCTACCCAACTCTTAATGAGAAGTACTACAATTCTTCAGAACCTCCTTTCTCCTCTGTGGTGTCATTTTGGCCATTCCTACAAACTTTACTCTTTTCTTTCAGGTCTTAAGCCCCAAAAGCAGGCCATGGAAATGTACTATCCGTCCTTCCCTAAGACACAAAGCACAAGCTTTATCTCTGAGAAGCAGAAACTGACTCTACCTACCTATCTTATGCCTGCCCTGGAACTTAGTAACAATGGCAGTCCTCACTGCCACACAGTCCCAACCCCAGGTGACCTTGACTGTGAATTCTCAAGTGTTTTACTCAAGAATAATCACAACAGAGGCTCATGAAAAGAATGGAGGTTCATATTCCTTCAGTGCGCCCATTTTCTAAACCAGTTGGAAAGCTCCAATAAGATCAGTTACTGATCCATAACCTCTAATGGAGTGGACTACAGTAGAATACAAACACAGTGGGCAGTTAAGACTGACACTCTGGTGATTCACCTAAGCGAAGCAGGTAATAAATAACGGCTTCAGGGAAAATCAACGATAAAAGTCTTTATTCCACCTTTCAGTACTTCTGACAGTTTCCCTGACGCTGGATCTCAAATCTTAGGAGTCCAAAAATACAGCATTCAGACTTTAGCTCTCCAGAGGAAGGTACCCAGATCAGTCCTCAGGGTATTTTTAGGTGAGAAAAATGACAGATTTCTCTTTAACAATCCATGTTAATTTTCTCACTTCACTGAAACACTTTTAAGTGCTCCATCATCCCTAAAAGTTTTCTGTGAAATCTAGGATAGGAAAACACTCATCTCTCATACACAACACAAGGAAGGAAAAGGGTGAGCAAGCACTACACTGCAGGGCCAAATTTATTCACCCAGAAAATGGATTTGATTCAGTTTAACAGGGATTTGTACAAAACTGTTGTCTTCTCAAGGTACACTGGACTAGACTTTTGTATATGGAAGTAATTCCCATAATAGTGAATTAAACTCTATATAAAAATAAGTTACACACCTCTGAGTAGTGTGAAGTATTCCCAAGAATCTAAGGGATACCCACATTCCATATCGCTAACACTACAGCCAATTCCCACACATAGGAAGCATAAAACCCTCTGGTCTCTTTGTCAGGGGTAAAGAGCATTGAAGGACAATTTTCTCCACTCCAAACCATACACGGCACTCACACATGTGCACTCACACACATGCACTCACACACGTACACTCATACACGTGCACCCACACACGTGCACCCACACACGTACACCCACACATACATCCATTTTTAAAGGAAGTTCCTTCCTCCGAGTTACTATGGGATGCAGCCCCCTCAGGCTGAGAATCTGCCTAGTTACTGCACGGGACTAGGGAGTAAACATGCTCTACAAGGCTCCTGTGCTCTCATAAATGGAAGGCAGGGGCAAGCAAGTAGACGCTTGCAGAGGGAGGGCTTTTGTTTTTTCCTGAAATCCATTCTACTCCACAACACTGTCAGATCCAGGGGCTGGGAGAGGCTCTAATGGCACGACATGGTGGATGACCTGATGGTCCCAGCCAACTGTGGTAAGAAGGGAGTGATTGAGTGGAGACCATGTAGCATCTCTCACAAAGTCTCTGTGGGCTCGACTCCTAAACCTAGAACAAAAGGGGGAAATATAGGGTGTGGTAAGAGACAAGATAAAAACCCAGTAACATACTCATGACACATTTCTTCAATCATTTCACCATCTATACAGCCCCATCACCAGGCCAGTGGATGTTAGATTACCCAATCCAGTCTTCTATCTTAGATGAAGACATAGTGGACAGAACAAGGAAGCAATAATGTCCATAGTCAACAGGAAATTATGGCAGAGGGACACATACCCAGGTCTCCCATCCAGTGCCTTTTACTCTACAGCAGGTTCCACTTCTCAGAAGTGGTTCCCTACATGAAGCGAACACTAGCCAGACAGCCTACAATCAGCTTCCAGCACTCAGTCTTGCAGACACATAGCTGCAAATGGAGAGGATTTGGGGGGACAAGGGGGTCCTCTGCAGACAAAGATGAAGAATTTTCTTGTATGTATGCTTTTTTAATAATGTATAAGTGTGTATCCCCATGTGGGTATGTGTGCACCTGAGTGCAGATGCCCACGGAAGCCAGAGGCATCATGTGCCTTGGATCTGGAGTTATAGACAGCTTTGAGCAGACTGATGAGGTTGCTAGAAACAAAAGGGAAGTGTTCTTAACTGCCGAGCCGCTTCCCCAGACCCAACAAAGGAAGAATCTCACATGCATGCTCCCGAAGAGAAAACAGACCTGCCTGCCCACTGGTCTTAGTCCCTGATACCTGACCACAGGATTCTACTTCAAACTTACACCTCAGAAAAGCTTGAATCCAGCACAGCAAGCGAACAGTCTTCACTGAGAGTAGCCAGGAAGGGGACACTAGGAGAGGCACAAAGGGAAGAGAAGATGAAGCCCACAGATCCCACAATCCAAATCTAACAGGGCAAGCCCTGACACCCTGTACCCTGAGCCAGGGGAAAGGCGTCCTGATGCCCACTTTGGGTTTAGGTCTTACTACCATTACTATTCCAAGGAAAGGCAAGGAAAATGGAACAGAGCCAGTGCTCACCGAAGCCACGCTGGCAACCGACCAGCCCATGGGTCCCTCTCTGCATTAGCAATTACCCAGACTCACAGGCTTTGAGCACGAATGAGGTTACATTTTAGGTCTTTTCAAACTGTACTATAGTCCAAATAAAGACTATATTGAAAAGCTTAGGAAAACCAAGTTAGAGTTCTGCCCCATCTAAGGACCACGTAAGCAGCTAATGCTTAGCCACATAGATACGTCTCTGTCATCACTCCATTCCTACTCCTTCACCACTGTCCCCACCCATCCCTTCCAGGTTCCTGGTGACGAACAATACCTGTGTGGAGAGAATACCAGTCTAGTGACACACTGGGAGTGCACAGCTGAGCTGAGGGTACAGCTTGCATTCTTGGTGTCCACAAGGGAGACAGATCCATTCTCGTCACCTGTAGAATAGAACATGTCACGGTGGTTAAGAATTCACACTTCAGGCTAAGTATAGTGGCACAGTCCTTTATCCTAGTATGTGGGAGGCAAAGGCAGAAGGATCTCTGAGTTCAAGCCAGCCTAGTCTACACATCAGGTTCTAAGACAGCCCAAACTTCATACAGACCCTGTCTTGAGGAAGAAAAAAAAAAACAACAAAAACCATAGACTTTGATGTGAGCCAGACCTGGATTTGAATGAATCCTAGTTCCTCAAGATGTAGACAACAGTTTCCTTCATGATACAGAATCAGTCACACCATGTGGCTATGACAATTACTGGATAAAGTAATTACTTTAGCTACAAACTCTTACCATATGCAGTAACACCACAGCAGAACATAATTCCCTAACATCAAGCACTTGCTCTGCGGCTCACTGATTTCTAACCATGTGCAGAATAAAGGAGCTGGAACAATGAGGAAACAAACCCACTAGGAAAAAAATTATGTTCTCCAAAGCTAATTAAAACCGGCATATTTCACGCAGTGCCTACATGTCCTGACAGGAGAGTGCACCCCATGAAGGTAGCACTATTGTCATCCTCCTCATTCCCAGAGTCAGTATGTCATGCTGCCTTACCAAAAACAAAGACTTCACTCTGCTGAGGATGCCAAGCCAGGGAGGTAGGGAGGTAGCCAGAGGCATTACAGCCTGGAAAGGAGAAAAGGGAAATTTAAAACAAAGGTCACAACCTAGAAGCTGTCTTCACAAGAAGTCACTGAGTCCTGGGAACACTTTCACTGGGTTTCTTACATACTGCTGGAGCAGTCATGTATGTCCTCATCCCCCAGCCTCACGACCTACACCTATTCACCTACCCCGTCACCCCAGCACACAATCAGAAGCACAAGGCATAAAAACAATAACCCTAGCCCTTCTATCTAGCTGTATGCACACGGAAGCTAACCTTTACTCTGGGTACCCCTTGCACTGTGGTCCGCAAAATCTTAGTGAGATAGAAAATGGTGTCATTTTGTCAGAGGGTAGGCATCTGAGAGCTCTGCTGTGACTGTGGGCAGGGGAAGCCTCCTGCATGTGGGCTCCCATTACCACTTCCTCTCCATCATGAATCTCAGACTCACCCATCTGTGATGCCGGCTTGGGACAACGGGTATCCCAGAGCAAAATTCTACAGTCCTAGGAAAAGGAATAGAGAAAGGGTTTCATAATCCAAAACACCGTCTCCACACCAGGGATTTGGGCCTATCGAGGGTAAGCTAAGGTTGGAAAGAAGCCACTGGATCTCACCTCACTACATGAAAGAAACACAGAGTCTTTGTGGGGAGAGGCAGCAACACAGGTGACCTGTCCGGCATGAGCTGTAAAGGGGAAACATGGCAGAGAAATGGGAATGTGAGAAACAAGCCAGCTTCATCAGATAATTTAATAAATATTTTGACAGATTATAAACTAGAACAATCAGAGTAAAAGTTAATAGTTATAAAACCGGAAAAAAACTAGCCAAAATAATAAAGTGGTAAAGACAATGAAGTCCGATTAGCGCCTTAGTAAGAAGAGGGAAGGAGTCTGTAGTGCATACGCTGTGAAGAATGAGGCTTACCAACTCTAGGACAATGTCCATATTAACAGAACACATACCTCTGCGAATGAAACACTAGAGAGCTCTGGTGCTACGTTTTAAGTGAGCTTTCCCCTAAGACTGAACTTGCCTGTGCTTTCCCATCACACGTCTCCCACCCTACAGGCTGAGTTCATTCGTACCTCCCTTCCAGCCCAGGTCTGCCCATCCCGCTGTTCAGAGCCTGAGAACCTAAGGCTCCCAAATAGAGCTAAAGAGCAGAGGGACCCCTGCAAGAACTCAGTGACTGGAGTGAAGCTGTCTCGGTCATCCCACAAATACCTGGGTGGCTCTGGGCTGCCTCTGTTTCTAACAGTGAGAACCGAAAAACAAAACGATTGTTTCACTAAGGACATAACCAACTGGCTTGTCTGTATTAACAAACCAAGCTGGACTTCTTTCTAAAACAAAGTGAAATCTAATGCTGCTAACAGTACAAATAAATTGGTTTTTGTCATTATTTGTACATAGTTTCTATAAATAGGCTACTGACTTTAAAAAAACACATGCTTAGAAAAAATGATATACCAATACATGATATGCTAAGTTCTTAGCAACAACCTAATTTTTAAAAACATTCATTTATTAAACGTATGCGTGCACATGTGCCACACACAACATATATGTGGAGGTCGGAGGAAGGAGTGCAGGAGTCAGTTATAATCTTCCACCAAGTGGATTCTAAAGATCAAACACAGATCTCCAGGTTTGGCAGCAAGTACCTTTACTCACCAACCAAGCCATCTCACTTGCTCCACTTCAATTCTTTGTTAACAATTTTAAAATGTACAGTCAGGCACAGCTTTAAATTCTTTTGGGCGGTCTACATCCAATGAATGAATGAATGTCACCAACTAGCTGGAGGCTAAAGGAATCACTGAAGTCATTAGCCAGCCCCGCAGAGTAGCCAGAATGGTTCTGCCTTTAGGACTAAATCACCGACACCCTCCTCTCGCTCTAGGATCCATCTTTATGAACTCAAAATTCTGAAAGAGTTGCTACCAAACTAAATTCAACTTGTAGTTCTGCTACTGAAGCAAAGCCGAAGGGACAATAAAGTGATAAAAGCCCCAGACAGACATTTATAGAGGTCAACAAGAGCTAGATTCAAAAGTCTTGGATAGGAGATGGCCCAATCAGTAAAGTGTTCTCCTCACCAGCATGAAAATCTGAATTCAACCACAGAACTCTTATAAAAAGCCAAGTATGGTGGCACTTGCTTATAATCCCAGCACTGCAGAGGCAGAGACAAGTGAATCCTTGTGGCTCCCTGGCTCTATGTCCTAGTCAGAGATTCGGTCTCAAAGATTCAAGCCTCAGGTGTTATCCTCTGAGAAGAGCAAGGCTAAACTGTGTCTGGATTAAGCTGGCGCACAGCTTACTGTCCCGAGAAGGCTTGAATGCTGACAAGAGAGTAGGATCTTGATCTGCAGGCTACAAGAACGCAATGAAGAACCATGAGTCAAAGACTGCAGGTGAAGGTGTGAGTGTGACTCTACGGCTAAAGCCTGAGGTAAATGAAAGGTAAGACACGGATAGGAGGGGACTGACCAAATGAGACCCAACAGAACCTGATGAACCCTAAGGCTAAGAGGGTGGAGGCTCACTAAGGTTTAATGGGAATGGCTCCCACAGGCTCATCTATTTAAAATGTTTGACTCCCATTGGTGGACTATTTAGGCCGTGTGGGGTGAGGTTACAAAAGCCCACACCAAGCCCAGTCTTGCTATCCTTCTGCCACATGCTTGTGAATGAGAATGTAAGCTCTTAGCTGTTGCTCCAGCACCAGGCTCTGCCTTCTGCCCCATGTTCCTTGTCATGACAGCCATAAATCCTCTGAAACTGTAAGCAAGCCCTCAAATAAATGCTTTTTCCTATATGTAACCTTGATCATGGTGCTGTTTCACAACAATAGGACAGAACTAAGACACCCACATTGTTAAAAGGCTGTGAAACTAGCAATGGAAACAGGAGCACAGAAAATGGACAGGGAACAGACAATGGAACCTGACTGTAGTTTTGGGTAAGGAAAGACCAATCAAAAGAACCCAGACTGGCTATTATCACCATCCAAACAGTTCAAATATCCCAAAGGGATAGTAAAAGATAACCATAGGCCGGACTCAACACTCACCTCGGTACGAATTCAGTGACATCTGCTGAGCCAGGTCCCAAATTTTGATGCTGCAATGCAAAATATAAATAGGAATGTTGACTTGCAGTATCAACATTAACATGTACTCAAGCAACATGTCCCACATCTGTTTCCTAGACTCCTGCTGTTTTATTTACAATGCATACCCAATCTCTTAGGAAACAGACATGCCATTGCTCACTAGACTAAAAACAGCCCGAAGCATTACATAATGAAATTAACAGGACAGTTAGGGTATCCACAGGAAGCCTAGAGATGAAATGATGGAAGCAGGGACTCACCAGAAGTCTTTACTACCACTGACAGCTTGAGTACCAGAGCTCAGGACAGTGACAGTAGACACAATGTCATCGTGCTCATACTTGCAGAACTTGCTGACAATAAGGGTCTCGTTCTCATCTAGCTCCCACAATTCAACAGCACCTGTTGGGGACGGAGTGGGGTGAGGTGTAGGCAAGGGACGCACAAGCCTGGCACGAATTCCTGCCTAGCATTCAAGCAGGAACTGCTACCAAGCTAACAGAAACTTGTTCCTGTAAAAGCAAAGTCTGCATCACTAAAGGGCTTGGCTAACTTCCAGCCCATCTGGTTTTGTGTTACCCACTTTCCTAACAGGCCAGATACGCCTATGTGAGGAAAATTCCTTGAGATAGGGAAATAGATGTAAAATCAATTACTTTGCTTACAGAGAGCAGATCCTGGGATATGGGTTCCCAGGGAGACAAAGATAAAGCCTTATGTAACATTTCAGTGAGGATGTCTCTTCCCAGTTATGCAGACACGAGTAAATATTTGGAATGCTTGCATAAAATGTCTTGCAGTATCTTCTTAAGATTTATATTATGTATATGATCACACTGTCACTGACACCAGAAGAGGACATCTGATCCAATTACATGGCTGTGAGCCACCATGTGGTTGCTGGAAACTGAACTCATGACCTCTGGAAGAGCAGCCCCCACACTGCAATATTCTAATTTCACCTGTCAGAAAGCTCGGTCACGAATGTTCTACTTTTCAATTCCCATGCTCTACCTAACAACTTAAGAATGCCCGTGTGTGAGAGAGATGGTCTTATTTTAAGTGTACAGGTGTTTTGCTTTCGTGTACATCTATTCACCAAGTGCATGCAATGCCCATGGGGGCCAAAAGAGGGTGCTGGCTCTCCTAAAACTAGGTGCTGAGTATACAACTTGGGTCCTCCGGAAAGCAGTCAACACTTAACCACTGGGTCACCTCTCCAGACCCAAAATAAATCTATTTTAATCTCTGAGACAGGGTTTCCCACATACTTCTGGCTGGCCTGGAACTGGGTATGTAGAACAGGCCAGCCTCCAACTCACAGAGCTCTGCCTGCTTCTGCTGGGATGAAAGGCAGCACCTACACCCAGCCCCCACCAACTTATAAATTCTGATTTTCTTTAGTATGTTTAATTCTAAGAATTTCATACTCACACACAATGTAGTTTGACTATATTCATCCCTAACGTGTCCAAGATTTACCCTCCTCCTCCCAACCTCATTTTGATTTTTTAATGCCAAAGTCTACACTGCTCAGCCTGACACTCAAAGAAAAGTGGAAATAAGGACTGTCCAGTGACAGAGCAGTTGCCTAGCAAGGTGGTTCAATTCACAGCGCACACAACAGCAAAAGTAATAGGAAGCCAGGAATGGTGGTACAGGTCTTTAATCGCAGCACAGGGAAGACCTCTGTGAGTTCAAAGCCAGCCTGGTCTACTTAGTTTCTGGGACAGCCAGGTCAAAATAGTGAAACCCTGCCTCTAAAAAAAAAAGAAAATAGACAGGCAGCACCGATTGTCTTCAGCACCACCTCTTAAATCAACATTCTCTCCGGTCTAGGCTGGCCGAGGGCCCAGAGAAGATTGCAATCTATTTCTTAATTTGTGTGTGAATTGACTGGGCATTGGCCACCTGGCAGTTTAGAACCTTAGGGGGGAAAAATACCTTTTCCCATCCTAACCTGTGGGGATGACTCACCTGAATCAGAAGCCACTAGGATACCTTTGTCCCCCACCCAAGTGAGGTCAGCTACTCCAGCCTCGGTCTGGACGCCAGCAGAGCAGAAACCTTCGTTGGGGGCCACACTAGGATCCTTGAAAAACCACAGAGAACCTGCCCAGCAGCGACCACTCAGGCTGGAGGCCCCGAGCAGAAGGGAACCATCTACGGTGGGGAGAGCAAAGTTACAAGGTATCAGATGGAAGACCCGGCTTGTTTCTATGGTAACCTCACAGAACCCTCGGCGGGACGGGTCTGGATCTGAGATCAGGTTTGTGGGGCAGAGCTGGGGCGGGGCCCGGACGCCAGGTATGGATCGGGAGGGCACACGGCGCTGGGAGGACTTGGGAGGGTCAGTGCCGGGAGAGGGCACCCATCACTGGGTAAGGGGGCTTCCAGGCCCGGGATCTCGGCTCACCAGACCGGTACCGTGCAGCCTCCAACTGCCGTTCCATGCATGCTGGCGCATTGGGGGGCAGGTTCCACTCCCGGGCCGCCGGGGGCACGAGAGGAGGTGGGGTTTCCTTCCGCATCTCCACGATTCCAAATCTAACCTAGACGCAAGCTAGAGAACCTGACCCGGCGCTGGAGGAGGAACGCCACACGTGGTGTGCCTATGCGCATCCGCCCCTCTCCAAGGGATACGCTCTACTTCTCGCGAGAATTGCGTCTAGGCTTCAGCTCGCTTTTCAGTACCCGCAGCGGGATTTTCAGAAGGTTTTTTTGTTTTGGTTTTTTTTTTTTTTTTTTTTTTTCCTTTTCGCGGGAGGGGGGGGGGAGGGGAATCAGAGCACTTCCGAGAGAAAGTGCGCTGATCTCTTCTCGCGAGATCTGTGCACTGCCATCTTGTTCCTTCCCCTGACTCTCCTGTCGGGGTCACCGGGACGCGGAGACCGCTGTCTGGATCTTCGCAGACAATGCTGTCCCGGGTGGTACTTTCTGCCGCCGCCAAAGCGGGTGAGAGATGTAGACCCTAAGCTGGCGTATCAGGATGACTGGGAAGAAGCTAGGCCAGGGAGGCGGAAAGTGGGTAAAGAAAGGACTGCAGTGTTTGGGCCTGAGCAAAGACAGGCGTAATCAGGACAGCTCCCGACAGTGTAGGATCTCGGGGGACGTCTGAGGACGGATGCAGGGCCCATAGGGATCGCGTCTCACCGAGACCGAGGAAGGTAGAAACTGGATTTCTCTTTGACTTTGCTAACCTACGTCTTGTGTGTTTGCAGCCCCGTGTCTGAAGAACGCAGCCGTCCTGGGTCCAGGGTAAGTGTCACCACATTTTATTTTCCTCTTTCCATTTCTTAGCGTTAAGCCAGAAATTACTGTTTTCCCTCACTTTAGCAAGCTTACATCCTTATTCAGACGTGTGTTCTTCTAATTGCCTTGAACTCGATCTTATCCCTCCTCTGACAGTTACCAAAGAGGCTAAGTCTAACCCCCTCATCGTGACCTTCAGCGACACACAACTAAGTTACTAGATCACACCCAAGGACAGATCTGGTTATAGCAAAATGAAACATGTTGCTTTGAGTGTCTTCCAGATTTCCATTTTTTACTAACCATATCAGAAGTCCAAAATCATCCATTGCTTTGTAAATGCTTGTGTTGATAATCGCATAATGCACAGTGGATAACCTACACCACCTTGGAGCTCACAACAACCATAGTCCTAGAGACAGCTGCATAATAGCAGTGTACAGGTCCCAGAGGTAGAGCTGGGGACACCAGGTCTCCAGCTTAGCTCTGCACCTCATTTATGGGTTATGAGATATGAGAGATGTAATTCAGAAAGCTGAAGTTCAGAAAACTTGGTACAATGTGTGTGCTTAGAAATGTTGGCACTGTTGCATCTTCCTTCTTTTCCTAAAGCATGCCAGGATGTTTTATTCCTAAACATAATCATAAAGCTTTCAAGATTAATAACTACAAAATGCTTTGGAGGGGGAGGGGGACCTCATGTATGCGGGTCTTGTGTGAGCAATAAAGTAAGACCGTAATTGACCGCTTTCAACTAATCATAGAAAATGACTGTGTACCTCTTTGAGTGGTCCTCAGCACTGCCAAAACAAAAATTATGACACATTGAGTGAATTACATGAAGATAGAAGGAGTAGCCTTCGTTTCTCTGTCACACTCCACTCTCTAATCCGTCAGTAAGACTCTGAGCTTGTGATGATGCTTTGACTCTGACTGCTTTCACTGCCATTGTTATGGCATGAGCAGCAGCCAAAAGTTTTGAAATGGACAACTTCATTAGGCTTTTAGTCTTTTTGTTTTTTTTTGTTTTTTGAGACAGGGTTTCTCTGTATAGACCTGGCTGTCTTGGAACTCACTCTGTAGACCAGGCTGGCCTCGAACTCAGAAATCCTCCTGCCTCTGCCTCCCGAGTGCTGGGATTAAAGGCGTGAGCCACCACTGCCTGGCTAGGCTTTTAGTCTTAACATCTGTTCTTTTCCCAGTACAGCCCATTCCCAGTGTAGCAGGTAGATTATGGCAGTTCCCCACTTAACAACCTTCAGACCTCATATCCCTATTGAAATAAAATCTAAACATAGCAAAACCAAGAAAACTCAAATTAACCTCATCTATGTCTTGGGTCTTTCTCATCCTTCCACATTTAGCTTTATGTGCCATTCATGCCATGCCTTAATCCTCTTTGTCTACGGGGCTGGGAGAGATGGCTCAGCCGTTAAGAGCACTGACTGCTTGTCCGAAGGTTCTGAGTTCAAATCCCAGCAACCACATGTTGGCTTACAACCATCCATAATGATATCTGATGCCCCTACTGGGGTGTCTGAAGACAGCTGCAGTGTACTTATATAATAAATAAATCAATCTTTTTTAAAAAAAATAATTTTTATTTACTTGTGCGTGTATATGTGTGCTTGCAGAAACAGAAAAGTATTTGATCTGGAGCTGGAGTTAGAGGGGGTTGTGAGCAACCCAGCATAGGCTCTGGGAACCAAATTCTGGTCCTGTGGAGGAACAGTGAGCGCTTTTGACTGCTGGGCCGTCTTTCAGCCCTGAGCTCTTTGGTTGTCATTCAGCTTGCTGTTGAGATGTGAATAGTTCATGTGAGTGTAGGTGAGGCACTAAAGAAAGATGAAGGGACAAACTTTGCAGGGACTGGGTCAGCTGTGCTATGTACTTGTTTTCTGTAGACAGAAAAGAGGCTGCTAAGAGTGTTCAAGTCAGATCACAGTTTAGAAGCATTGGCAGTAATATAAAGAAGCTACATTTAACAAGAACCATCAGGTTTGGGGGATGTTTAAAATAAATAATTTTAAGAAAACGAAAATAAAGGCTTCCACTGAGATGGCAAAAAATTCTAAAAAATTCTCATGTGGTATGATTTGAACCAGTGGGATTCAGCCTTCAGCTGATTTTCCAGATGACATTTGACAGTGTCTGAAAATGGTTGCTACTTCTAAACACGCACAGAAGAGCCATCTGTCTGCAGCAGAGAATTATGCAGTCAGGTTGCATTTAAGTGAAAGGATCTCCACCATGGTTCTTCAGTTTTAGAGCTTGGTGGGGTCACTGATGTTTAGAGGCATAGAGTGATACTCAGTGGAGGACATAGAACTGAGGAAGTAGCTCAGAGATAGAATGTTTGCCTTCGTGATGTATGAGGTGCTAAACTCTTAAAGCGCATGGAGTATAGAGATGTAGAGAGGAACGGAGATGTGAGATAGGACGTGGGGAAGAATCACCCTCAGGACCTTACAGAGACTAAGTTTGACTGCAGATGTGAATGAAACACAAATATTTTATCAGAAGCTTAATCAGACGTCAGCATGCTGTAATTACTAAAAAATGTACTATAGACTGCTTTAATACAAATAATGTACAAGTCTGTTTTGCTAGTATAATAGTTCAAGCCTAGAAGTGCCAAAATAGCAAGATCTAATAGGTATTTAAAACAAAAGCAAGCAAACAAACAAAAACCTTAGGTTTAAAATACTATGTGGAATCTAGAGCTCACCATCCCCTTCCCCACATAACAACAAAAATCTGGAAAGGTTTTTGCGAGGCAGGCAGAAATGTGAGGAAACTTGAGTGTTTACTCCAGATGTATATGAGTGTCACCTTAGACCAGAAAAGTAAGAACAAATGGGTGCCAAAGATTTATATCTATACAGCTTGGAGATTGAAAATAGTTAGAATTACTGCAGACTGAGAAGGCCTGTTTCACATAGAGATGAGCAGTCCTCCATCAAAGGGAATATTTTGAGTCAAAGTTCTTAAAATCAGGTTGCTTATAGCAGAGTTGGCATTTAGGTGACTACTCATGACAAGCACCATTTGAAGAATGTTACATCAATTAACAGTCTTCACAATGGCCTGAAAGTAATGGTTTATTTCTTACATAAAGAAATCTGAGATTACACAAACTTGAGTTCTAGGGACTGGTGAGATGGCTTAGGTTAAGATACCTGCCACTAAACCTGACAGGTATACCTGAGTTCTGTTCCCAGACCCATGTGATGGTTGAAGAGAAACAAATCCTGCAAGTCATCCTCTGACCTTCACGTGTGGTAGGTACATGCAAATATAATACAATACAAAAAATAATAGAAATTTTTTAAAACTTTTAACCCTGAAAATTTTAAACGCTTTGAAATTTTTTCCTCAAAGCCCAGTCTAGGGTTTTAAATAGGTACCTGGCTATAATCTTCTCTCTCATGTTTCATTTTTCTTGATTGACAATATCAAGTCCTAGGTAAACTTAGGCCAGGATTCCAATAGAAGTTTCAAGTGTCTTTTAAGTCATTTCCCTGGACCTTCCAATTTCTAGTCTCTTCTCTTTTATTGTGGCAGGAATAGGAAACACCTCAGTCTTTATCCCCATTTATTGTTTCTGTTAATTATTCCTGTGTTTTTTTATCTTTTAAAAATTGGTTTTAAATTTGTATAATGGTTGCTTGTAGGGTATTACAGGCAACAAGGTTCTTTCACACAGGACAGCGTCGCCTTTCCCCTCTGCCACCTCTTCCTGAATATGGAGGAAAAGTACGTCTTGGACTGATTCCTGAGGAATTTTTCCAGTTCCTTTACCCTAAGACTGGTGTAACAGGTAAGCATTGCCAGCTCTTTAATAATACATTTGATACTACTAAAATCAGTCCTTCTTCCAGAAGAACTTAGAGTGATTCCATATAAACTTTGAGATGAATATGTTTCAGCATTTTTGTTTAGTTTTATAGCTTTGTTTCTATTTATTGATATTTATTAATCATGCTAATTTCTTTGATTTACTGCCAGGCATTGTTCCAGCCATACAATAATGGACTAAGTTAAATATCTGGTGTTGTGGAACGTTAATAAAAAGTTAAAAATTAGTACCTGTATATCCTACTCTGTCAGCTAATAAAGGGAGCTATAAATAAAACCAAAGCAGTAGAGACTGTTACAGAGAGTGTGCCGTGCACACCTTAAGAACCAGCCGGAACAGCTCTCCTCGTCCTTCTCATAGAAACCACGCTTTTATATATATATAATGACTGATTTCACTTTTGCTATTTAACACTTGGACATTCCCATGAAAACTTTTATTATCAAAAATACCTAGAAAACGGGTTTGCAAGGGTGTCTTACCCCCACTTGTGGCTGAACTAGATTGGAACTTAGGTCACTTGGCTAAGTTGAATTTTGTTTGTTTGTTTTATTTTGTCTCTTTACAATGCCTTTCTTACATGGAACACTGGAAACCCACAATTTGTTTTAAGCTCTAGACTTCCCTAAAATAGCACTTCCTTATCTGAAATTGAAGAAAATGAGTGTCTTCAGATCTTGTAAATCATTACGCTGTTAATACAATGGGCCCTTCAAAATTGACTCAGTGTAGCAATTGGTAAGACACTTTATATGGTTTCAGAAAGCTGACAAAAGGATCACCACAGAAGTTCAGTGCCAACCAGGGCTACATAGCAAGACTGTCTGGAAGGTGTAGGAGCCACATAGTTCCATGCTTTGGAAAAGCAAAGTTCCACTCCATGCACTAGTGTAAATACCAACTTTTAAAATTTATATTTTTATATATGTGAATGTTTTGCCTGCAGTGTATATATGTGCACCACTTTTATGCTGTGCTCTTAGAGGCCAGAAGAGGGTATTGAGTCTCCTGGAGCTGGAGTTAGAAAGGTTGTGAGTTACCACGTAGGTGCAAGTTCATACATTCATAGTTCATAGTTCATTCTTGCCCTGTACAAGAACATTTTATGTGTATATTTTTTAATAATTCCTTTTTGCTTGTTTTTTTGCATCCTACCATTTTTGTAGACATAGGCAGAGAATGGTTAGATTTTTGTCCTGTCCCTTGTATCCGTTCAGTTAACAGGAGTGATTACTGTAGAAAGTGCTTCATGTCTCTGTAGAGCAGTTCCTGTGTGCTGAGTGCTTCACAGTTACATTATTTCTGTTTTATCAGCCCTGGGAAGAAGGTACTGTTTCCCCTTTGAGGAAACAAAGTTCAGAAAGATTATATCGATTTCAGTTTCTGATAGGTTTTAGAGTCGCGATACAGATTTCCTTCAGTCCAGATCTTCTTTCTTTCAGCTCTTCATACTGCTTAATCTGTATGTGTATAATCTGATTATCATTTTTAACTTTGCCTTCAAGTAACCAAATGTGCAGTAGGCATAACATAAAATATTAAATAACTCTCTGTTTTTCTAGGACCCTACGTGCTTGGAACTGGGCTTAGCTTGTATTTTCTATCCAAAGAAATATATGTGATTACCCCAGAGACCTTCTCTACCATATCAGTAGTAGGGCTGATTGTCTATGTGATTAAGAAATATGGCGCCTCTGTTGGAGAATTTATTGACAAACTTAATGAGGTAAGAATCGTAAACTTTACTTCCCACTTTAGACTATAGCAGAAACATCCCAGTTACCTAATATAATTATTATTTATATGAATGTTAGAGGAAAAGGTATACCAATAAATATAGTTACATGGTTATAGTCGTGTTGCAGTTAGTTAATGCTTTGAGATAGAATTCAGATGTACCAAACTCTTCTTTAGTCTTTTTTCTCACTTCTAAAAACCCATGTAGCCACTTTGAAGATAAATATATACATATACATACATGTGTGTGTGTGTGCGCGCGCATGTATAAAATTGTCAAAGAATAAAATCTTTTAGAACATGCTTCACATCAAGTATCAACTGAGATAAATTGAAACACAACTATTTATTAGGAATAATAAAAAAAAACTATGCTTCCATTTGTGTTTGTTTGCTTGATTGGTTGGTGATGTTTGGTCCCTGGTGAGGGCTCCCATGTAGCACAGGGTAACCTTACACTTCTATAAAATCGAGGCTGTCCTTGAATTCCCGAGTCCCTTAATGTCCATGTCCTAAGTGATAGAATTTTATTTTGACCTTTTGAGACAGGATCTCTATATAGCCCTTGCTGGCCTGGCGCTCAGCTTGTAAACCAGGCTGACTTGGGGCCTGCAGACGCTCTGCTTGTGACAGTTTCCTACACATCCTTTGGTCAGATACATTCTCCATTGCCCTTTTGCTCCGCTCCTATTTCTGTTGAGCCTTTCTTCCCAACAAGTACTTGTCCTACTTTCATGCTTCTGTTTCTGTTGACTGAGTTTTAATAGTGTTCCTTGCATGAGCATAGGTGGGGGTTTGTTTATAGAAGCATGGGCAACTTACTAGTGGCTATACCACTGAAGAAAATGACTCCCTCAGCAACCATAAACTGCTTGCAGTGAAGAATGGGGCCTTGTGACTTTCTGCCCCACCCATGATTGAATGTGGACAGCTCAATCTTGTACACGTAAAATAACCACAGCCAACTGTGAATTGATTAGTGAAGTGACCAAATCATGTCCAAAAAACATTTTGCAGTGTTCCTCCATATCCACCAGCTGTTAGATTCATTCCATTTCTTCTTTGATGTTCCCTGAGCCTTGGAGGAAGCGATATAAATGTTACATTTAGGGCTGGGTACCATCGTGTTTCTTGGCACTTTGACTGGTTAATGAGTCTCAGAATTACTACCTGCTGAAAACAAGCTTCTCTAATGAAGGCTGAGAGTAGCACTGATCTGTGGGTATAACATAAATATGCAGAAAGCACTTTGGCACTTGTACTGGCTGGTTTTGTGTCAACTTGACACAGTCTGGAGTTATCCCAGAGAAAGGAGTTTCAGTTGAGAAAATGCCTCCGTGAGATCCAGCTGTAAGGCATTTTCTCAATTAGTGATCAAGGGGGGAGGGCCCATTGTGGGTGGTACCATCTGTGAGCTGGTAGTCTTGGGTTCTATAAGAAAGCCAGCTGAGCAAGCCAGGAGAAGCAAGCAAGCCAGTAAGAAACATCCATCCATGGCTTCTGCATCAGCTCCTGCTCTTTGACCTGCTTGAATTCCAGTCCTGACTTCCTTTCATGATGAACAGCAATTGGAAGTGTAAGCTCAATAAACCCTTTCCTCCCCAACTTGCATCTTGGTCATGATCTTTGTACAGGAATAGAAACCCTGACTAAGACAGCACTGTATTCACTAGCAATAAATAAATAAATAAATAAACAAACAAATAACAGTATGTTAATCCTCTCAGCCATGTGGAATTTCGAGTAGATTTACAGAACCATGCAGGCATTCCTTCCTGTGGAGTAGAGTCAAATCCAATCAGAAAATAGTTGATTACCCCATAATAGTCATAAGACTTTTGTACATATCTCCCCTGGCAAGTTCAGTGTTTTATATCTTGAATGGTTTAGATCTAGGAAAACATGTTGATCATTTTTCTTCCTTGGGCATTTTGAAAGCTAGCCAGCAGAGAAAAAGTTTCTATCTTACTTAGTTCAAGCTAAATTTCTCTGTCCTGCAATCTAAGTGTGGCCATTTTAGCAGTAGGATCTTAACCATCTCATTCTGGTACTCAGTCAAGAGCAATGGAAATAGACTATCGAGAGCGCTTGAAGCCTCCCTGACCAACAACTTAGTATCTGGTTCCTAGCATAGGGATTTTAGTTTAGTAACCTCTGGCTTCTAAGAGCAGTATTATCCACCTATGTAGGGTGCCTCTGTTCAAACAGGCTTTAATATAGCTTTTTCATACATCTTTAGTTTGGGTTGACCTTCCTTGATTTTTTTCATTCAGTGATATTATAACTTTTCTAAAGATTTGTATATTTCCTCTGTGTATTTTTCATCATGGTAATTTTTAAAGATGAGGAATGCAACTGAGGGAGCATGAAAATGACTATTTTGGTAGCATTAGTGCTTCAACTGACATTGTAATTTCATAATTACAGGAAAAAATTGCTCAGCTAGAAGAAGTAAAGCAGTCAAGCATCAAACAAATCCAGGATGCAATCAACAAGGAGAAGGCACAGCAGGCACTGGTTCAGAAGCGCCACTACCTCTTCGATGTTCAGAGGGTAGGTATCTGTATCGGAACTTTCTCAGTCCTCCCAGTGATATAGATAAGCCACGGAATCTTCTATTATAGTTTAAAGCTTAGACCTTTTGCTGGGGCAGCCTCCCAGAAAGCTCATCTAACTCAAACTGACTTTCTAGCCTACCACCGGTCACATGGCTAGCTCTATGCCTTCTCTGCTCCTCATCAGTCCATGTCTGTTCCCTCCATGTCTGCCCTTGATTCTTCCACATGAGCTTTCTTCTCCCTGTGGCAATCCTCCTTCCAGAAGTTCTACTCTAGTACTTCCTGCCTTAGCTATTGGCTGTCAGCTCTTTATTCACTCTCTTCTATACCTATTATCCGTAGGTTTGGTCTTCTCATTGTATCCTGGATTTTCTGGATGTTTTGGGTTAGGAGCTTTTGGCATTTTCTTTGACTGTTGTGTTAGTGTTTTCTGTGGTATCTTCTGCCCCTGAGATTGTCTCTTCTATCTCTTCTATTCTGTTGGTAATGTTTGCATCTATGATTCTTGATCTCTTTTCTAGATTTTCAATCTCCAGGGTAGTCTCCCTTTGTGATTTCTTTATTGTTTCTATTTCTATTTTTATATCCTGGATGGTATTGTTCAATTCCTTCACCTGTTTGGTTGTGTTTTCCTATAAGTCTTTAAGGGATTTTTGTATTTCCTTTTTAAGGGTTTCTAGTTGTTTACTTGTGTTCTCTTGTATTTCTTTAAGGAAGTTCTTAATGTCCTTCTTAAAGTCCTCTGTCATCATTATGAGATGTGATTTTAAATCAGAGCCTTGCTTTTCTGGTGTGTTGGGGTATCCAGGACTTGCTACAGTGGGAGATCTGGGTTCTAATGATGCCATGTAGGCTTGGTTTCTGTTGCTTATGTTCTTGCGCTTGCCTCTCGCCATCTGGTTATCTCTGGCATTAGTTAGTCTTGCTGTCTGTAACTGGAGCTTGTTCCTCCTGTGGGCCTGTGAGCCTATGATCTTATGTGCGTCAGCACTTCTGGAGAGACCAGCTCTCTCCGGGCAGGATTTGGGTACGGAGGACTGTGGGATACCCTGAGTACCAGGGCTCAGATGGAGAGCAGAAGGGTCCTGTCCCCAGCTGCTCCACTGTTCCTGTGCCCTGTGTGCTCCTGTCAAGTCCCTCTTTGGACAGTTACTGGAGCAAAAGTGGTGGTCTCAACTTTGGGCCTAGGAGTGAGAGCACTCCTGGGAGACCATCTCTCTGAGAGGGATTTTGTAACAGTATTTCTTAATTAAATGTAAACTATTTCTTAATTCTCCCCCTCGTCCTCAGAATAACATTGCCCTGGCCTTGGAGGTCACTTACCGGGAACGGCTACATAGAGTATATAATGAGGTAAAGAATCGCCTGGACTACCACATTTCTGTACAGGACATGATGCGTCGCAAGGAAGAAGAGCACATGATAGACTGGGTGGAGAAGCATGTGGTGAAGAGCATTTCTGCACAGCAGGTACATGATGACCTTTTGTATTTTCTATGGTTAGACCAGTAGTCTAGCATTCACATGATGTTTAGTATGTCTGCACATACACACATAGAATGCAGGTACCCATGGAGGCCAGAAGCCTCAAATCCTCTGTAGCTAGAGTTACAGACATCAATGAGCTACCTGATGTGGGTGCTGAGAACCAAACTTAGGTCCTCTGGAAGAGTAGGAAGTGAGTGCCCCTGACTCCTGAGCCATCTCTCCAGCCCCAGTTATTTTTATTATTAATATTTCTGTATTACTAGTGTTTGCTTTTTGGTCTTTTTCAAGGAACTATGATTACACAAACAGGTAAAAGTGGTTATAAACATTTCTGGCCTGAAGTTTTTTGTAGGTTTTACTCATAAAAGCTGTGGACCAGGAAATTTTAGCTCCCAGGATTTACTTCTAAAACTGCATCTGCCCCATGTACTATAATTAATTTTTCTTGTGAACTCTTTTAGTAAACTTTCTACATTAAGCAATAATCTTGACGTTCTGATCTAGTAGAAAGTACCTTAGAATTATGTCACCTTTCCATGTTCTTGAGAGAACTAACTAGATTTCTCTTTCCTTGTTACAGGAAAAGGAAACCATTGCCAAGTGCATTGAAGATCTAAAGCTGCTTGCAAAGAAGTCTCAAGCTCAGCCAGTTATGTGAATTGTCTATCTCAGTTTTGATAGCCAGAGAGAATTAACTTAAATGGGAACTAGTCTATGTGAAGAACTCTTTCTGTATGGCAGTCTATTGAAATTTCAGTGAACCTTTCCTAAGAAATGATCAAGGTCCATTTAGTGGCTTAACCCTATTGGCCAGTAAGGTATTTCTGATCCTTGCTCTGTATGTGGAGTTGTCTGATCACAATTGAATAAGCAATTTGCAGCAACTTGCTGCCCAAGTGAAATTACCAAGTTATAGTTTAAACTTGTAATTAATTAAAAAGTCTTGCAATAAAATGATTGAAAACAGAATTTGTAAGTTTCATACTCTGAAATAGCACTTCTTTATTATGGGTAACAATTACATGGTTTAAAATAAAATATCTTTGACAGCTGGAGATAACTTAGTCAGTAAAGGGTTCTTGCCATGCATTCATGAAGATCTGACTTCAAATGCCCAGAACTGTAAAAGCTGGGTGCGGTAACAAGCATCTGTAATCCCAGAAGATGAGACAGAATTCCCAGAAGCTTGTGGACCAGGATGGTAGACACAGCAGCAAACACAAATCAAAGCAAGATAGACACCAAAGGTTGTCTTCTGGCCTCCACACATGAACATACGACCTCACATGTATATACATATATGCTGACAATATTTTAAATGTCATTGTACTAATTAATACCTTATTTATGAGATGTTCCAGGAGAAAACATAGTACTGAGTAAAGAACCACAGAAGCATATCAGTGTTCAAAGAGGTTCAACAGGAATGGAAGAGAAAGGGGGTTTTGGAGTCAGAGTTAGCAAGGTAGAGCGAGCGCTCTGTAGTAGGTCAATAGTAAACAAACCTGCAAATTGAGTAAGAGAAGTGAAAATATGAATTAAGTTTCATAGTTCAGAGCTCTTTTGCTGGTAATTTTTGTTGGACTTTGGAAGATGACAGTAGAATTTAAGGATAAGTAATTGAGAATTGAGCTATGTAAGTGTTCCTGATGTTAAAACAGGGATGATGGGGCCGGAGAGCGGGCTCAGTGATTAATAACAGCACACACTGATCTTGCAGAGGACTCAAATTTGTCCCCACTCACATTGGGCAGTTCACAACCACCTGTAAACTCCACTTCCAGGGTAACTAATGCCTCCGACTTCTATAAGCATCTATACATAACTGTACACAAACTAAAGCAAAGGCTTTTTAAAGAAATTAATGATGGGCAATACATAAGGGATAAATTTAGGAGCTCATGAACATATAGTGAATTACATACAGTGGTATCTAGAGAATTCCATGTTATGCAAAGACCCCTTAATATACACATCAGTGCCCTAGCCATCAAGATTATGTCATCATTCCAAATCCAGTCTGTTTTCTCCAATCCTCATGTTTGACCTCTAAGCAACATCTGATACTTGACCACATCTTTTTCTCCATCCCTCCTCTGGCCTCAAATATCTATGCTATTTCTATCACTTTTTCAATTTCCTTAGCCAATTCTACTGTCTGTCTGCTTCACTCCTAATTACTGGACTTCCTCTTCCAAATCCCATTCTAGGAATTGTGTTGCATGTTCTCCCTTTGACAGTACAGGCCCACAACTTCTATCACATGTATACAGATGGCTTCCTTGTCTATATCACAAACTTAAATCAGGATGGTCAGGGTTAAATAAGGTACAAAATTTCCCCAAATTTCAACAGCCTAACATGGAAGGATTTGGGTTTTACTTAGAATCTTGTGCAGGTTTGGGTGATCCCAGCAAAGTGTCCTCTGCATAAAGAACTCAGATCTTTAGCACATCACAAGCTCTACAAAAGCCCTCCCTATGAAGGGAGCACTCAGGAGGTCATGTATCAACAGTTACATCCTTTAATCAGCTGGACAGAATTTGTCAGCATTACCTAACTACGAGGGATGGTCCATCTCAAAAAGAGTGAAACGATTAGCACTGGGGAACAGTGTGATCTTGGTTTTATGTGCATCTTGTTTTAGAGAGCTGCTGGCCAGACCCCAGAACTACTCCACCATGCAAATCAGGTTGATTTCTTAGTCCCAGATCCGTACCCAGCTGTTCTCAACAACCGTTTTAAATGTTCAGAAGCACTCCAAATTCAAAGTTAAACTTGTCATTTGTGTACAATTCTATGCTCATTCCTCTATGTCCACAATATTGGTGAACACAGTGGTCAGTGGGTGGATGCAGTACAGAAAACTTCCTCTCACAATTGTCTGGATGCATCAGATGTCTGCCCTACCCTTTCTTCCCCACAGTCATGGCCTATGTTCAGACCATATGGAAAGACTCCTCTACTGTCCTGTACCTCATCACTTCCCCTGTACATTCTGTAAACCCAACAGTGATTATGTGACTCCTCAGTGGTCTCTCAGTTGCCTATAAGGTGTCATTGGTTAAAGATCTACCATGTGTTTGTTATCCTTACCTGCAAGCATATCCTACACCCTTGCTCCTAGGCTCAGCTATGGTGAAACACTGGATTTTTCTAAACATAGCTGAGGAAGTTTGAATGGGAACGGCCCCCATGGGCTTATATAGTTAAGTGTTTGGTACCCAATTGGTGAAGCTGAGAATGATGTAGGAGAAGGTGTGTCCCTGGGAGTGGGCATTAATGTTTCAGATGCCTGCACCAGGTCCAGCCTTGCTCACTCCCACTCCCTCTCCCTCTCCCCTCTCTCTCTCACACACACTTTCCCTGAAACTTTGAAATCATATATGAGCTCTCAGTTACTATTCAGCACCATACCTGCCTGCCTGCTGCTATTCTCCCCAACATGATTGATGGTCATGGACTAATCCACTGAAACTACTAAGTAAGCCCCCAATTAAATGCATTCTTATAAAAGTTGTCTTGTTCATGGTGTCTCTTCACAGCAGAAGAGTGACTGAGACAGTGGTAACTGAAGATTGTGGGTTGAAAAGCAAATTGAAAATAAATGCAACTTGAACTCTTTCTCTGAAGTTTTTCTCAACAGCCCCCTTTCCTCATTGAGTAACCTAGCCTCTTGTTTTTTCTTTTGGGTCCCAATCCACAGGGTATAAATCTATAACATAACATCCACAGCATTCTGTTTTGCAAGCACAGACTGGAACACTGTTTTGTAGAACAAAGATACCCATAAGATTGCAGAGTACCTTAAGAGCTATGCCCTGCTCGTTTATTCTCTACCACCTTACAGAGCTTGGGTCAGTATCTGTGCTCAGTATTTGCTTGGTTACATAACAGTCACTCTTTAAGCCTTGAGCTTCCACCATTTCCTTTTTGGGCTCTTACTCAGTCTTGCCATTGAATGTTCTCTTTGGTCATCTATGTTTTATTCTTGTTTCTGCTGCCGCCCTCCTGAACGCCTCTCAAATCTCTTTGTATCTCATCTCTCTACCCCTGCCATTTTAGTCCCTGTTGCCCTCAAATGGGTTTCTGCAGGGATCCCAACTGGCCTACTCATGTCCTGGGTACGTTCTGATCTGTTTTGACCTCAATTTTTGTGACTCTCATACACCAATTTTTCTTACTGTACAGATAAAGGTCCCAAGGGACTACCTCTTCTTGCTTCTTCAACTTAATTCATTATCATCTTTGATCTTCCTGCTCTCCTTCCTAGCAGTTTTCAAATGGCCTGTTATCTGAACATTCCCTCCCTCCTATTCTAGAATAACACTGAGAGAATTAGTGTTATTAATGAGAACTTCAGTCAGTATCAGTGTTTTCCTCTGAGAAGCTTCCCTGTTATGGACATAGGTAAAGGACTCTGCTCCATCACAACACAAATGGAATCATTTGCCTCCTGTATGCTAACAACTTCTTACATTCAGAAAGGTTCAGGAAGATAGGTTCACGAAGATAGGTAAAAGCCAATTTTTGCCCCCTTTCATATCCTCAGGTTAGAACAGGACATACTGTGGGCCACAGAGATACTTAACCTGAGTTTGATTCCTGGGACCCACAGGTGAAAGGAAAGAACCAACTCTCACAATCTGTCCTTTGATCTTAACACACCATGGTACATATAAAATAAATTTTACGTTTAAACCACTTAAAAGAGTGGCAGATTGCCCAGAGTTGATGTTCAATAAGTCAGTAAGTGAAGAAAAGTAATGCTTAGCCACTGTGGTTCAGAAGTTTGAGTAACTATGGACTCATCCTGTGTTTTAATCCCCATGCCCTTCAATCCTATTATATCTATGGTTTTCTGCTGTTCTGTGTTAAACAACGCACAGAATGTCACCACTGCCTCCAGCTTATTTCTTTGTCTCTGCCTCCACAGCTTTTCTAATGACTTGAAATAACCTTCCTTAAAACTGTATTTTTATGCTATATCCCAATCAAAATTTCCAAGTAGAAGGGAGGGCTTTGCAATCTTCCATCCTAGCTGAGGAGCCATTGATAACTAGTAAGTTCTGGGGAAGGAAAATCAGTTGTCTTTAAGGGTACAGCCCCTAGTATGCTTGACTTTGCTCCAGTGGACTGCCTCAATAGGCATAGGAATATGAACACAAATTAGACTAGATGGATTATTTTAAGAAAAAAGGATTTGAAGTTGAGAAGGGGTGCACTAGGGATAAAGGAGGTGATCAAAAATACATTGTATGCAGGGGTAAAATTCTCAACAAGCACACATTTGAAAACTCTCGCGCTGCAGAAATGTCTCAGCAGTTAAGAGCACAGACTGCCCTTCCAGGAGACCCAGGTTTGATCCTCAGTACCGCAACTCACAATTATCATTCAATTCCCCACACATACGGTAGTTCACAACTGTTCACTGTTGTGTAGAATTTTAAAAACACACTTTCTCTTTCTTGGGAGCTCTTCCCAAGCTCCCGGCTATGCTCTGAGAACAACCGCCACCATGTCACCATCTCATTCAGCCCCGCAAGCTGCCATACTGGCTAACCTCCCCCAGCTGCCCGCTCTCTTCTCCTGGCCCCTTTAGCCTCGAGGAAGGAAAACACTAGAGACTTTTCTTATTTTAAAACTGACCAGATAACTCAATGGTTGGCGAAGAATGTCCTATCCTAATCTTAACAGTAGCCTTTTCTATCCAAGGCGACACACTACAGGTGCCCCGAGAGACCTTCATGTCTGCCGCTTCCTCCCTGCATCCCCTAGTCTTCCTCCTGAGACCCAGAAATCCCACCTTTTCCTCTTTGCCTAGCAATTAGCTTCTGCCGTCTTTATTGACATAATTAAGAAACAATTAAGGAACCAGATTTTAGTATCACTCAATGAAACCTAATGGCTGCATACAGGTTTAAATGCAAAGACCTCCGTACTCTGGCTCCAGCCCATCTGCGTTTACTCTTTGTAGCTTCTCCTCTGCCAGTGTCTACTCCTATGCCATGTCAAGATCCCAAATACATTGCCTAATCCCATCCATCAATCCTTGGGTTGTTTATGTCATCTGTCTGATATTATTTTATTAATAAATGCTTATATATGAATCCTGTTCCCTCAAAGGTATTTCAATGCTCTGAACACACTTGAGTTCCCATGGTTGAATTTTGACACATAGCTCTTCCTTTGTTCTGTCTCTGCATCATCTCCTTAATCAGGCCAGACGGAATTATAAAGACCTTGCTGATGGCGATGAGGTCATGCTGGTGTCAATAGCTTTGGGGAGGTTAAATAATAAACTCTTCCCTAGAAATGAACGTTCCTTGGTCTTCTGGCATTCATGTGTGAAAATGTATACAAGCAACCCTTATGGCTTACAGGATCTTTAGAACTGTAGCACAGAGTGGGGCTGTAGCTCCCTTGGTAGACTGCTTGCCTAACTTTCATGAAGATCTGGGCTGAATCCTGGCACCACACAAACCAGGCATGGTGGTTCAGGCTGTGATCCTAGCATTCAGCAAGTGGAGGCAGGAGGATCAGAAAGTCAATATCATCCACAGCAGGTGGAGACGAGCCTAGTCTCTGTGAGAAGAGACCCAATCTAAAGAGGAGGAAACCAGGGAAAGGAAAAAAAAATATCACTGGCCTCAAAGAGGAAGTCTGTGCCATGAAGGTTAAACATATCTTTGCAACACAGCTTGAGGGTGACAGTGTCAGAGGGAGTAAACTTTGTTTCATCATTTCTGAAAACCCAAGACTAGGAACAGAAAAGTCAAAAGCTTAGTCTCACGGCTGCATCTTATGACTAGAGTTTTTCTGGAAAGGTAATGACTCTTCTAATCTGGACTAAATAACTGCTCACCAAAGGACATTTTACTTATTTGTTTAGTGGCATCTGATGTTTTTCTTATTTGGGTGGGGGAAGGATTACATTGGAATGGCTGTGTAGCACAGGTCTCACAGTGTGGAGTATGAGCCTCTCATGCCAAACCAAACTGCAAACAACTTTCTGCTTCTGTCAAATGCTTGGATTATTGTGATAATTTTATGCTTGGATTATTGTTATTCTCTTTTGGGATTAAAAATGTGTGTGTGTGTGTGTGTGTGTGTGTGTGTGTGCATGTACATATCAAAAACAACTTTCAAGTCAGCTCTTTTCTTCCACCTTTGCATGGGGATCTAAGAAACTCAAGTTTCCAGAGTTGTGGGGTATGTGCCTTTACCTGCTGAGCCATCCCACTTGCCCGTATTTTGGTTGGTCAGTTGGTTTTGGTTTTTTGTTTTGTTTTGTTTAGATGGGGTCTCACTATGTAGCCCCGACTGACCTGGAACTCAGGCTTTCCTTAAATTTAAAGAGATCTGCCTGCCTCTGCCACTTTGTGGGATTAAAGATGTAAACTCACCATGCCAGGCTCCTTTGAATTATTTAGACAGATCCTGTGTAATCCAGGCTAGACTTGGCCTCATGGCAATTCTCCTGCCTCAGCTTCTTCAGTGAGTGCTACCAAGCCTGGCTAGATTGTTGGTTTTGAAGGTAAATATGTGTGTTGGGTTTTGTCACCTGGATTTGTAAGTGGCTGTTTCTCTGTGGAATTCTCTTAAGACTTAGTCTGTCAGAGTAGAGTGGCCTAGGATTTTTTTATGTGATAATATTTCTTTGGGTTGCTTCTTCATATAGAACCACTCCTGCAAAAGCAGAAGTTATCAGTAGCTCTAAACATAAGGTCTAGTAGAAAGTCACACTCCTCAGGAAGAATACATTTCAATACTTTAAATATATTTTATAGAACATATAAATGTATACTATAATAAAATACAACAAAATATGCTAATATTTCATGGTGTTCTATAATGAATACCATTGACTATTTTATTTATTTATTTATTTTATTTTATCTTGAGACAGGTTCTCCCTATACATTAGTGACTGGCCTGGCCTGGAACTCACGGTGTAGACCAGGCTGATCTCAAATCCACAGACATCACTTGCCTATGCCTCCCAAGTGCTGGGATTAAAAGTATGTAGCACCTCACATAGCCAACATAAATTTCCAAAGGAACAAAAGAGTGACAGAAAGATTGTTACCCCTGCTCATTCTGCATTGACCACAGTCTTTCTGTTCTCACAGTTCAGACTTCCCACCAAATTTTCTTCTCAGCACTTTCCTTTTGATCTGACAGGACCGATACGAAATGCTGAATGGCGAGCTACAGTCTAGGTTGCCTTGTTACTGCTTAAACAACATGTAGGGCAGGGGTCCTTCTTAAGGTCCCCCACCCCATACCTAAGGACAGGCATATTCACTTATAACAGCTGGCTGGTTAAAACATGTGAGCCACTTACAGCATTTTTCTGTCTAAGTAAATCACCTTAAGATTCAGAGGATTTGTTAGAGCCCTATTTTTTTTAAAAAAATTATGGATTTGCCTAAATATGAATTAAAGTTGTGGCCACCAAAAAATTAACCAGGGTTGTAGCTGAAATTTTGTACATAAAAGTGCTGTCTCGTTGTTAGTTATTAAAAACATTGGAAAACATCTGTATAAGCATGGAACTGATTAAGAGAGTCCAGTTCCAGGGCTGGAGAGATGGCTCAGTGCTTAGGAGCACTGGCTGCTCTTCCAGGGGACCGGGGTTCAATTCCCATAGCAGCTCACAACTGTCTGTAATTCCAGTTCTAGAGGATCTAACACCCTCACATAGACATGCCTACAGACAAAACACTGATGCACATAAAAAAAATAAATAAATAAATCTAACAAATGAAGAAAGAAAGAATGTCAGTCCGGTCAATCTGAACTGGGTAGTGTACTTTCACATGAGTCTGCTTGCCAGTTTCAGTTCTTTCTGGCCAACTGTTAATTTGAAAACATGAAGGAGAACTTCCAGAAATAAACACTCCTATGCTCAGGGGTTGGGGCTTTTGTTGGTCTTTAACACCTACACAGCATCTTACAAAGTATCTCCCACAAACATGGTGAGGAGGACTTTGCTCAGAAAGGCCTATCACCACTAAAAATGCTCTACAAGGGTTTTAGAGATATTCAAGAATGAACATAAACCGCTGAGCAGGAAAGAGATCTGGCCTTGTATGGGAAGCAGTGTTTCAGGCAGCTTTAATAAAGCACATGGTGTGTGGCTAAATGGAACCCACATAGCTAGCAATGTGTGCTAGGAGTCCAGGTGATGGGACTTTCCTGCCTTTAAATGCTTTACAGTTTTGTGGTTTGCCTGGATGTAATTCTAAGCACCACATGCTTGTCTGTTGCCCAAAGAGACCAGAAAATGGTGTCTAATCCCTTGGAATGGGAGTTAAGAGGTGGTTGTGAGAAGCTGTGTGGGGGCTGGGAATCATCCCTGAGTCCTCTGGAAGAGCAGCAAGTACTCTGAACCGCTGAGCCATCTCCCCAGCTCATCTCTGCATTCATTTCAATAATACCTGTTCAGTGGCATGCATACATGTCTGAAAAGCCACCACGTATCTCAAAGATGTTACTTTAAAGCACCATATGTCATTATGTGTTACAATAGAGGAGTCACCAGGTGTGCCAAAGCCACACAGTTGTCCTGTGTTGGTAGCCCCCAAGGTAGGTGCCGAATTTTTGCTTTGTGTTTTTGAGTGATTGAATTGGTGAGTGAGTTGGGGGGGGGGGGCAGAGACTGGGTCGTACGTAACCTAATAGCTAGTAGTTTTCTTGATTTTGTTCTCTTTTTTAATTTATTTACTTATTTTTTACTAATGTGCACGAGTGTTTGCCTGCCTGAACATATGTGCATGCAGTACTGGTATAGGAGAGCAGATGGTGTCAGATCCCCTGGAACTGGACTTATAGATAGCTGTGAACCGCCATGTAGGTGCTGAGAACTGAACCCTGGTCCTCTAGAAGAGAACCAAGTGCTACTAACCACTTCATTGTTTCTCCAGCCCCTTATTTTTGTTGTTTTGTTTGTGATGGGGTCTCAATATAACAGAGGCTAACTTGGAATTTAGCCAAGGTTGACCTTGAACTCCTGATCCTCCTAGTTCAACTTCCCCTGTGCTTTGGAATAGACACACTTGCGACCACATCTAGCTGCTGATTATCTCTTAAAGCATAGAGTAAGTGCTAGGCTAAAAGGTTCTGATGTAACTTCTCTGGTCATTGAATATGTCCAGGTGAACAAAATACCAATGACACATCACTGCACCTCCATGGAGGGATTATCCTATTCTGCCTAGTCCCCCCCCCCCCATTGAATGCACTGCCATGGCCAGCCTCTGGACCAAGCTAAAAAGTACCTGTTTTATCCTCAGGAGAAGACAGCATGGGATCTACTTCCTCCACACCTAAACCCAGCGTCAGTGAGTTTGGGACAGAAATCCTTTCCCCGGGTGCTTACGGTGAATTAGTAAAAGAAGGAGTTGTGTAGAAAGCCCTATGGGGAACAGTGTTGGCTAGAGTGTTTCTGAGCTAGAAGGATTCAAGTGTACCATACTGCAGAAGCCAGTGCCCACCAAGGAATAGAAAAAAGAAATCAGAAAGACCTGGCCTGTCATCCAAACTGAGTAGATCAGCGGGTAGTTTATGAAAATCTAGTTCATGTTTCTTCTTGCTCCCTGTGGGTTAGACACTGGAGAACACACACGCACGCACACTCATGCACACTGGCAGTCATGAGAAACTAGTGAAGAACCTGCTGAAGTCAGAACCACATCTCCCCAGGGCTTCCCATATACCTCTGCTCCTTCACTTTGTAAACCATTTCAAGCACAGCTCACTTCTCATTTCAAAGGTCTCACTCAGCCCGCATGTAGTTCAGTGGTAAAGGGCCTGACCTGGTATGCAAAAGGTCCTGGGTTCACTTGCCCAGTGTTGACAAAAAGATTCACTGTTCTCCTTTCTGCAGAGTTGTAGCCAGCTTGCAAGTTCCCATGGGTAGGGATAGTGCTTGGGCTCTTATCCTAGAGAGATGGCAGGAGTAGGGCAGAGATACTGATTCCACCCCCACCCCACCCCCAGAAACTGATATCTTCCATGTTCTCTGCAGGCACATTCTCCACGGCAGCCCCAGTGACCAGCTCTACACCCCATTCCTTCAACCCCAAGTAAAGAAACACTCTTATCTGGTCCTTGTGGCATTTCCAGTCCGTTGGGTTTTGTTTGTTTGTTTTTGTTTTTGTTTGTTGGTGGTGGTGGTGGTGTTTTTTTGTTGTTGTTTTGTTTTGTTTTGTTTTTTGACCATTTTGTCTTGGGGCCTTGGGAAGAACGAAATGAGTGGGAGAAGAGATCAGGAACGGTGAAAGAACTCAGTGTTTGACCTTGGGAATATAGTTCTGTTGGCAGGGCAGGGGAGGGAAATTGAGCTCGTCTCCCAATGTAGCCCAGGCTAGCCTCTAAACTGCCACAATCTTCCTACCTCAGCTTCCCAAGTGCTGGGTTACAAGCAGTATAAACTCAATGTTGCCCAAGAGTTGAGAGATCCTCACTCACACTTCACACAGTGCTGGGGTATGGTGTTAGGGACGGGATTTGGAGAAAGTCTCATGACTGTGGACCCCAAAAGCAAAATGTCTCTTCTCCAGCAGTGGGTGGGAGCAAGTCCTCCAGCCCATGTAAGAGCCTACACAAGAGTTAAGCCTGGCTTTCCAGAAAGGCTTCAAGGGGCCCCTCTGCCGGCAGGTCATCTACTCCCTTTTGTTTTTGCTAAAACAGAAAGGAACACGTAATCTTGGCCTTTTTTGCTGGGGTTCTGCTGACGTTGCTCCTTGTGGCCCTTATCTTCCTCATCGTTAAGAGCTGCAGAAAACGTGAGTGGTCTCTGTGAGACGAGCCTTCTCCTGCTGTCGCTGAGAGTAATGTGAGCAGTGGGCGCTGGGGAAGAGGAGGAAAGGTCTTGCTCTGCCCACTCTCTTTGCAGATCCACCTCGAGGCCCTTCCCTGCTCCTCTTTGCTGTTCTCCACACCCCCAACCCCTACCCACTAACCTTCACCCAAAGTGAGAGGCTCCCCACTCCTCCAGACCCCGTGGTGAGAGGACAACCCTCTTCTTCCTGGTGTCTGCTGCAGGTTACTCCAGTGCCCAGACCCAGGACCCTCACTCAGAGCCCCCCACCAAGGTAAGACCATGTGTTGTTTCAGGAGTGCCAGAGGGGGATCGTGTGTGATGAAGGTGGTACACCAAATTATTCGGGGGAGTTGGTTTATTCTGTCTCCTCTCTATCCTGCATTGCGGACTGGAACATTAGCATCAATTTCTGGACTCTGGGCAAGTAGTTCTTTTATGAGTTCTGTTCTCTTTGGGTCCCTACTTTTCAAACTTTCTGGGTCACTTTTAAAGAGACACCTTTTGCTTCAGATTAAATTTGCTTGTTTCTCCTCTTTCTCCTCAAAAGCTGTCATCTGTATCAAAGGAGTCGCTCATGTATGCCAGCATGACTTTCAAGCCCTCAGAAGAAAACAGCAATGACTTGACTAGAAACCACTTCTCAGGCTTAGACCCAACTGTCTATTCTCAGATTAAAGTGACAAACCCACATCTACCTCTCCAGTGAGGCAGAATGCAGGACCTCAGCTCAGCTCCTTCCACATGTTGCTTTCTGGTTTTGTTTTGTATATTTGTGTTTATTGTTTTCCACAAACCTGGGACCACAGTCTATGTAAAGCTACAGTTGAGGTGGTTTAGGCTTGATCTAGTACAGTTGTCATCAGTCATAAGGACCAGTGGTTAGTGACTTTCCCTGCCAGAGGAAAGGTGACTGGTGCTTTCACTCTGACTGGCAGTGACAGCCCCTCAAAGGATGATGCCCCTAAACTTTTAAGGGGAGGGGGGGGGGAATAGAGCTCAAGATAAAGAAACTCACTGACGATATCCAGGGAGGAGCCAACCCTAATGAACAGTTGAAGATTTTCAAGTAGTGGCAGACCCTCCTCCAAGGTTAGTCCCTTCTTAGTTATCATCCTGTCCCTTCATCTTCTCCAGAATTCAAGACCAGAGTTCTAAGCCAACACAAAGTCTGTATGGTATAAAACACTACTAAAAGGTGGGGTTCTATCTCTGTATGGCATTAAAGATATGTGTGACAACCTTGCTTTAGAGCCAAAAGTAGAGATTAAGCATGTTCATTTACTCCCTGAAACAAATGGACAATCATATAGACTGCCCCATTTTAAAAAAAAAAGTCAGCAAGATTATTTTTAATTAGGCAAGCTCATTCTAAAATGTAAGTACTAAGCCAGAAGAAAACATTTATTAAATAAACCCAAGGGCTGATAAGATAGATAAGAACATTTGCTACCAAACCTGACAACCTGAGTTTAATCCTGGGACTCCCATGGTGGAAGGAGAGAACTGACTCCTGAAAGTTGTCCTCTGACCTTCATTCACATTTACTCTGTGGTGTGCGTGCATAACCTAGTTCACAAGCGCATGAGCACGCACGCGCGCGCGCACACACACACACACAAATCATACATACATACATACAAACATACATACATATGAACCCATAGCTATTGTGACATCATTAAGACCTGTGCAAGCCCAGGCATGGAGAGATGAGTTGGACACACAGTCCTAACCCTAGCTGAAGAATTATTAGCAATTATTAGATGCTAGGAAAACTGTTTCCTAGCATATAGAATATAGACTCTGGTAAGTTGCCTATGTATAAATTCAATACATGACCACTAGGCAAGACTGGAACTGGTCAAGAGCAGAAGGAGAACACTTTGGGGGGGATGACTAAAAGAAGAAAGACTACAAGGAAGCATGCGTGTATGACATCTAGAGCCTTGCCCTTTCCCTCAGACTGCTAAGGGGCTTGGAGTCCCCTGCCTATAGAAAGGAGTCTGGGCAGAACCTGCACTATGCTCATCAAAGACATTTCAAGAGCCCTGATCTAATCTAACAAGATACATACTGAATCCAATCAACACCCAATCTGCACTCCAACCCTGTTCAGACTGAGGTGCCACTTGAGGATTCTGGAGGCTGAGGCTAGGCTTACTCCTCCTTAGAAGGGAGCAGGGCTAATCAAATTGCTTCTGAGACTAAGAAAATGCCTACCTCAGTGAAAGACTAGCCATGCAGGAACAAGAACCTGACTTTGATCTCCAGGACACGTGGGAAAATGTGGAGCACAGTGGAGCATGCTGGTAATCATGGTGATGGAGAGGTAGAGATAGGATCTCTGGTTCTCATTGTTCAGCTAACCTCCATTAATCAGCAAGCTCCAGGCCAACGGGAGACCCTGTCTCATATAAAGTGGACAGCTCCTGAGGAATGGACATCTGAGGTTATCCTCCAGCCTCTACGTGTCCAAACACACACATGAATGTGCATTTCCCCCACAGGATAGCAGGGTTTTTATGAGGGCAGCAAAGTCAGTGATGAAATGGTAGGGATACCGAATGGGGAGATGGCCAGATTGTAGGGGAGCATGTGCCATAGCAGTAATCCTGCTCGCTCCCACACGTGATGCCTCATTCTTGCCTTGTGTTTCCTTATTGGAAAACATTTGTCACTTGTCACCCCTTGGTTGCTTATTGGTCAAAAGCAGCACCCACTTACTATGACAGTTTCCATCCCCATTGGGGATGTGCTTTGGGGTCCAGAGTCTTTTCATGAAGAGAATATGAGAACCACAGACTCAATCAGCCTTCTATTTTGGGATAAAACATTTGATACCAAATAAGAAATGCATTGGAATATTATGCTTTTTTAAGGAACATTTCAATACTTTCCCAGCAATGATAGCCTAGAAGTCAGCCATACTTCGGGGCTTTTTCAACAATATTCAGATATTTATTGGCTGATAAATAAAATAAATAAGTCATTTCCTTTTGTTCCAGATTCTGTAACCTCTTCTTCACTGTAGCTAATCTAATGCATGAGAGCTAAGGTTTGGAGAGATTATTCAATGGCAGCCTTGCTTGGCATGGTCTATCTAAGCTCTTCTGAGCCTCACTCTTGCCATTTGCCACAAAAGATTGCTGCAAGGTCACAGACTTATTTAGAAATTCTGAAAGGTCAGAATCAGTCTCTGCAATGCAGACCAGTTGTCATGGCAATTCTACTTTAATGACATCACTTTATTTAAGAACTAAATGAAAGAAATCTTCAGTCACATGTGTTCAGTTCGAGCCATTTCCTTGAGTCAGGACATGTGGAAAGAACTTCAAATCGTTGTCTATTTTGGGAAACAGAAAAAATAAATTGAATTGAGGTCTCTTACCTGAGTGTTTGTCAGCAAAAAGCCACAAACTTCATTTTTCTGAGCCTATTTTCCTCTCTTCTAAATGAAGATTACATTCTCATACTCAGGAATTATTTCAAACAAACCTAAGCATCCCTAAAGTTTCTAGATGGCAAAAGGCAGAGAATGCTGACAGAGTCACTCCTGGCCTTCCAGGGCTTCCCGGGAACAAGACCTCTCTATCTATCTATCTATCTATCTATCTATCTATCTATCTGTGTGTGGAGGGGGTGGAGGACACACAAGTGCTGTGGTGTGTGTATCATAGCAGACATATGGAAGTCAAAGGACAACTTATAGTAAATTGGTTCTGACGTCGGAGTATTGGGGATTAAACTCAGGTCAACAGGATTGGTGGCAGGCACCTCTACCTACTGAGCCATCTTACTGGCCTTGAAACCACAAATGTTTGTTTTCAGGGCTGGAGTGTGATGTCATCCCTGTGAGACTTGTCAGTCATCTGTAGGAAAGCTTGGTACCTAGGGCTCGCTCCCCTCTCACTGAGTGTTGATGGTATAAATGTATCTGGACTTCAGAGGCCAAGAATAACAGAACTAGAAGGGATTTTAGTTCAGAATGCTAAGTTTGCCCAAGGATGAGGGAACAGGCCATGGCTAAAACAGGTTGCAGGCTCCTTGCTAAAGAGAACAGCATTGGATTCTATTTGCCCATCATTTGTAGCACCACAGCTCCTTCGCTTACTCTGATACAGCTTACATTCGTGCTTATGTTGCTCGTCCTCCTCCACCCCACCACAACACTTTCTTGTTTATGTATGAGACAGAGTCTCACTCTGTAGTCTAAGCAAGTCTAGAACTCACTGTGTAGTCCAAGCTGGCCTCAGACTTGAGATGCTTCTGCCTGGGCTTCTAGGAGTACCACAGCTGCCCAGCTGTTTTCTTCTTTTACATCATACACTCCAGGAAGGCAGAGGCTATCTATTCTGTTTGTCTTTGTAACCTCAGCAACTAGCATGTTCCTAGTTTGAAAAATGAAGGGTGCATGAGTGGGGTGGGTGGGTCATGGGTGGGTGGATGGATGGATGGATGGATGGACAGATGGATAGAAAACTCAGTAGAGTATAGGAACAGAGTGTTTAACACAGTGGGAAAAACTAGCTTGGAAAAAAGGAATGCTGCCTGGGGTTATATTTTTAAAAACTAGTGATTAGTTTCTGAAAGAAAGATAAGCTATACAATTGGGGATAGAACCAGACAAGCCCTGAAGGCCATTGCTTTCTGCATATCCCTCACCCCCACTAATCCCAAAGCTTCTAGGTGACAAAAAGGCAAGGTCACTGTGGGAGCCTGTCCTTTACCTTCTTATAGAGCTTGCTCTATGTCCGCATGAGATCCAAATCTCACAGGAGCAGCCTGAGACCCTGTAGCCTTAGCTTCACTTCTCAGCCCCTCCAGGCACCGCCCATGGTACGTCATTAATAGGTCTTTTGTCATTAATATGCTACTGGGATTTGGTGATGGTGGTGGGTTTCTGTTTTGAGGTTTTTTGTTTGTTTTATCTTAATCATTTTTTTTTCTGGAATGTTTTTCTATGTTTCCAAATTCAGTGTGACTGGAATCCACTTTGTAATTATGCCTATAACCTCTTCTTTGTTCGACGTGTTTCTGTGGCTTTGGATCATAAAAAGGCAAAAGCAAACAGCATTGCCTTAGCTAAACAGAGGTGCTTGTAGCGTTCTTTCAGTATTCTTTCAGTTCTGCAAATGCTTCAGAGCTTAGCAGAATGGTGAACTCACCACATGGTGGCATAGAGAACTTTCCAGCTGGTAGAGTCTGCCTGTGACTCAGGCAAAGACATACACAGTCCTCTCTCCCTATGAAAGGGGAGAGCTAAAGACAAGGTTCTGCTGGGGCTGAGGATGCAGGACTAAAGAATTAAGGATGGAACTTACCAAGGGTATGGAGACCACAGACGGAGGTTGCCTTGCTTGTGGGTTTCTATTGATGCTTTTGCCAGGAACTAGCCAAGGGAAAACAGAGACACAAAGCTAAGGGCTGAAATCCCGGACCCACCTGTTCCACACAGATCACCTGGCATGGAGACCATTCCACAGTTGCTGGCCCAGCTAGGGGTGGTTTTAGAAGCTCCATCATTTGACAAGAGCCTTGTCCCCATCCCTACAAGTGAACAAAATGTTTCAAACATACAGTGAGGATATTAGGCTACTATCCAAAGCTTGTGTACTGGGAAGGCAAGTAGCCCTTCAGATATGGAACCTACATATGGTTAACTCTGTCTTCCTTCTTTCCTGTCTGTACCTACCTCCACTTAATGCCTTTGTCACTATGAGGGTGGATTACATCCTCCTCAGCCTGTGGGCTGGCTAGCTGCCTCGGTACCTAAGTGACTAGGCAATAAGAGGAGGGTCACATTTATTCACGTGAAAGATACTCCTTGAACTCTAGATGCCCCCCCCTCCAAGCTACTTACCTCCTCTATTTCTTTGGCTTCGTCTTCCTCTGGACAACTGACCAATTATAAAGATGATCCCCAAACCGGTAATCAGTATGCAAATGATCAGAATGGACATTCTAGAAGAAACCACATCAGATATCCTGTGTCTTGGAAGGAGACCATTTGGGTTTCTTCTCAAACCAGTCTCATCCCAGCCCCTGTAGCTCCTGACAACTACATTCTGGAAGAGTGACCCTGTTCTTTGGACCACATTCCTTGGATCTGATGGGCATTTGACCAAGCTGGGCCAGTGAGCCCTTCCCCAGAAGTTAAATGGGGACAAGGAGTAGAAAACCACAGTCTTCGGCTATTCCTCTGAATGGGAGAGAAATAAACTGAGGAACTATAAATGGGTGTCACCTGCTATGGCAAAAACAAAATGAAAGTGGGAAAGAAAGAGCAGGAGGAAGAGAGGGAAAGGGAAGAACTACAAGCTGGAGGGTAGTTGAGTTGGTAGAGTGGCTGTGAGCTGAGTGTCGTAGCACACACCAGTAATCCCTTTGCACAGGAGGAGGAAGCAAGGGAATCAAAAGCTTACGACCAATGGTCAGCAACATAGGAAAATGGGAGGAAACTTTAGATCCTGTCTCAAAACCAAACAAAAGAGAGATGTCTCAGAAGTTAAGAGCACTTGCTGCTCTTACAGAGGACCTGGGCTCAGTTCTCAGCACCCACATGGCAGCTAATAATTATCTTTACTTCCAGTTCCAAAGGATCAAGCTCCCTTTACTTGGCTCCACAGGCAGCAGGCACAAACATACACACACACACACACACCCATACACACACACACACACCCATACACACACACACACACACACACACAGACACACACACATGTATGCAAAAAAAATCATACATATAAAATAAAAATGAATCAAACTGAAATGAAAATGAAAGAACAAAATGAAAAAAGAACAGAATAGAACTAGGGAAGAGTGACATAGAAAGATAAAGAAGTAAATGCACATGCAAGCTAACTAGAGGCTATTTTCTGCTGTTTTCAAACAGACAAAAGAAGCCAACCCATCACAATGAAGATTATTTAGGCAGAGAAACACTACAGCTGCAAAGTAGAAGTTGTACCCCAGTCACTACATTATACTGTAGTTCACCCCATCCACACCCCTGACCCAGCCATCTCCTCAGATCCCAACTCACCGGGAACCCTCTGCCCTTTGGACAGCTTTGGAAACCCTACAGCTCCGGGTCCTGTTGCCTGAAGGATCTGAATCAGAAAGAAACTGTTGATAATGAAGTCTATTCCAGGGCCCTTCCTTTGGTTCCAGCTACATCCCAACCTATCTTCCTTTTGCTCTCCAGAGAATAAGTGCATTCTTGGCTTTTTGTGTAAAACAGCACTAACTGTTGCATAAACATGCCACGGACAGGGGACAAGACTGGAGTGAGAAGTAGGGGCTAAAATCCAACCCACAGTGCACTTGATATGCATCCTGATACTGGGTCCTCTGCTCCAAGAGGAAGGGACACCTTTCCCAGATTTGCACACAGGCCCTAAAAGCAGTTTGTGGTTAGAGTCCAGGCTAGACTCATTCTCAAGGGAAAAAAGTCTTGATGTACCAAATAGACAGCCCCATCTTTAGGAAATGGATCAACCAGTGACATAGCTCCTTCTGATAGCTACTATCAACTCATAGGACAGATCCACTTAGCCTCCTCTGTGTTTCTTTAAAGGAGCAGGTTTTGATAAGACTCCTCTCTTCCTGAGCCTAAACCTCAAGAAATGCTATTAAAAGCAGACACGCATGAAGCGGAAACACAGCCAGCGTGAATGTTACCCCCTCACTGGATTATTTGCTGAATCAGTTACTGGTAGATTAAATGTAAGACTCTTCCCAGCACAAGAACTAGAGAAGTGGGGTAGGTATGCTGCTTCTCATGAATCCTTCCAGTGTGTTTTCCTACTGCCACTGTGCTCCAGACAGTGACAGGAAAACACATTGCTTCTCAAAATAAGAACAATGAGAGAACAGATCGTGTCTTCCACAGCTCTCTTCCTGAAAGACAGGGGGCCTTACAGATGCCACAGAAGACATGTATAAACAATGGGAGATCCCAAGAGTTAGCTCCAGCTAAAAGTCACAGTTATTTGGCTTAGAAAGACTTGGTCCTCTGGTTCCAGTCCCACCCAGTAGCCTCCAAGGGTTAACTACATTTCACCTTAGTAAAAATGGGTGCTGGCAAATTTGACCACAGTATTTAATTTATATTAATTATCAAATTCTTTAAGCTGCACTGTTACAAGAAACCTGGGTCTCTTTTTGCAGCCTCACTCACTTCGGAAGAAGCCATCTCCAAGGTTCTAGACCTGCAAGGCTGAGCTTTCAAGACAGCCTCAAAGCCTTGATCATCAGTACAAAGATCTCAGGTCTATGAGGCCTTCTCGCCTCTTCCAAGGTCTGAGGGCCAAGATGCTGTGAGGAAAGGGAAGTTATAAGCATACCTAGCACTTAGAAACTCTTCTTTCCTACAAAATCCCACCTAAACCCCAGCTCCGTCGTACTTAGTGGGATTAAGAGCACAAGTTAACTCAAATAACACAAGAGGAGTTTGAATTAGTAGCCACTTCCTTCAGTGAGATTTTCTGTTGTTTGTTTTGGGTTTTGTCTGGTTTTGGTTTTAGGGTTTTTTTTGATACAAGATCTCACTTTATAGCTCTGGCTAGCTTGGAACTCACTTATGTAGAGCATGCTGGCCTCCAACACCCAGAGATTCACCTGCCACTGCCTTTCAAGTATTGGGATTAAAGGTGTACGCCACCAGACCCAAATCCTTTAGTGAGTTTTTACTACCTCAACAAACACCCATTACCCTTCAAAGATCCCTTGCCAGTCCTTTACCAGGTGAAAAGCCATTGGCCCGGTCTTCTCTGTTGTCAGCCACAATCAGCTGTGTAAAATCCATGTCATCTCTGGCAAAGTCCCTCTGGATACCACACCAGTACCAGCCTGTGTCCTCCTTGACCAGGCAGGATACAGTGATGATGAATTGGTTTCCTGTGTCTTTCAGGGCCACACGGTTGGTGCTATTAGGGGTGAAGGCAATAATGTTGCAAGAGTCCCTGGAATAGCCACGGCACCAGTACTTGGTGTGGTCCTTGTAGTGGGCATCATAGTTACAGATTGCGGAAGCTGTGCCCATCTCAACAACTGATTTCACCTTTTCATCCATGACCATGGCATCTGTGAACAAATAAACACACACACACACACACACACACACACACACACACACACACACGGTGTTCATTATTCTTGAAAACATAGCAAATCTCTCCGGGGTCCTGCAAGATAGTTAATTGGAATTTGGATTTTGTTCATTTATAAACAATCATTATTATGGGTTAAATTGTGTGTGTTCTTCATATGTTGAAACCCCAATCCCTTTACAGAATGTGTTATGATTGCACTTGGAAACAAGATCTTTAAGAAACAATTATATCTTTGGGGTAGCTCTCAAACTTATTAAAAAATTTTGTTATATTTTATGTTTATAAATGTTCTTTTCCTGCATCTATATAAGTGTACCAACACCCAGCACCCAGATGTCAGAAAAGGACATCTCCTGGAACTGAAGTCACAGACAGTGTGAGCTACCTGCTGAGTCAACTCTCCAGCACCACTAGGGTACTTCTTAATCCAATATGGCTGGTGTCCTTATTTAAATTCTTGTTAGGCAAAACCAAGTGAAGTCACAAGAAGATAGCTATATCTGCAAGCCAGGAAGAATCTCCAGAATGACACCATCTCTGAAAAAACCTTTATTTGCGGATTTGTGATAGTTAATCTTGATGGCATTTTGATTGGATTTAGAGATGCCTAGATTAATCAAGCATATCTCTGGATCTTTCTATGTGGGTGTTTACAGAGAAAATTAACTAAGGGAAAAAGACAGACTGCCCTGAATGTAGTGACCCTAATTCATGTGCTTAGCTCCCAGCAACCCTTGGAGAAGTCTTTCCTCCGAGCCTGAGCATGTGTGAAATGTGGACATATGGATCTTGAAGAGCTTGAGGTTGGTGTGCTCTTTCACTCTGCCCCTAGCTTCCTCCCTTATCTTGGCAGCCACTAAAGGGAAGTGAAAGGTAGGAGGCTTGTTCTGGCTGCAAAAAACTGAAAAGAAAGGGATTCATGATTTTAGGACCGGATAACTTGCCATTCAAGACCAGTGTAGGTATCTTGTTTGTTTGTTTGTTTGGTTGGTTGGTTTTTGGTTTTGTTTTCAAGACAGGATCTCTCTATGTAATCCTAGCTGTCTTGGAACTTGCTCTTTAGACCAGGCTGGCCTTCTAAGTTCTGTTATTAAAGGTATACACTACCACTGCCCAGCTTCAGTGTAGGCATCTTTATCATATCATGATATTTTGTAATGGGGAAGTAATGCATGCAACGTCCAGCTTCACTATGGCTTGGAAAATATCTGATAAAAGATGAGAGAGATGGTCTACAGAGTGAGTTCCAGCACAGCCAGGGCTACACAGAGAAATCCTGTCTCGAAAAACAAAAAAAAACAAAACAAAACAAAAAGACAAGAGAGATGACAGCAGAGCCCATCACTCTCAGCCTTCCAAGTGTATGTCGGGGGAACCCTACCCCCTACACACCACCAAGAGGCTGCTTCCTGTGTCTTACAGGAGGTAACAAATTCCTATAAATCCGATTCCTATCCTAAGTGTCAATTTCTTCTCATCACAACCAGACAAGAAGATCTTGTGATCCTCAGTTCATAGGCAAGGATGCTCACCCGCAAAGATCTGCAGTGAGTCTAAAGGGAGCACAACAGAGGTGACACAGCTTGGGGCAAGTCCAGTTTCTGACTACTGTCTTTGGTGTCAGGCTTAGGCAGAAAGGAGATAAGCATGTCTGCCTATATCTGCACAAACATGTGAGAGAAAAAAGGAGGAAGGGGGAGAATTGGGGACACTGAAAAAAACCTGCAGAGCCCTAATTTTAGTGAAAGTTTTCAAGTTCCCCACAGCTCCATTATCAGAGGTAAGAACCTGGGACCTCTTCATAGGACCTGTTAACATGACATGTTTTCACTTCTTCTTATTCTCCCTTCCAACTGTTGATATGCTTTAAACTGTTACACCAAGCAGGGGCTTTAAGAAGAGAGGAGGCTCTAGCTGTCTCAGAAGGTTGTGGCTTAGAGGGCAGGAGTGTTCCTCACCAACATCTTACCCGAAAAGAGAGCCAAGGAGAGCAGAAGGAAGAGCTCCATGCTGAGAAGGAAGTGAGCCTTCGGCTGGAATAATAAGAGGGAGGATCTCAGGAACCCTGGGTCTGTTTGAGGGAAACACATGATTGAATTGAAGTGGTTTTATCCTATGTAAAGGGAGACCACCAGTTATTCTGAGCAATGCTGGGTTGTGCCTCTACAAGGGGAACTCATCAGAGGGCTATCACTCAAGAACAAAATGTTATCTTTCCAACAACTGTGAAAATCTGAGCTCCCATTCGAGCCCAAAGCAGCAAGAGAACCAAGCCCTTCCTTGATTAAACCGACTTGACACTCTATAGTCACTCAGAAGTCATACCACTACTGCTGGCATATGTTCAAGTGAGCAACTGTACCCTCCCTCTTTTACCATGTATTAAAAGAGGCTGTGCCTCTTGGTCCTCCACCCCCATCATTCCTGGAGGCCCAGTTCTTATTTAGGTGGGAGGAATCCCAGCAAAGAAATCCTTAAGTAACTTGAGTCCCAAAACTGCAACGAAGACTTAGGGAGTGTGGTTAGAGGTGGAATATCCGGCTGTCAGAAGCATATGTGCCTGCAAGCTAGAGTACATGAGTGAAGCTATCAGCATCCGGGGCTGGAGCTTCCAGATTCTAGAGCTGGAGTTTCAACATCCAGTAGGTCTTCTCATGCAGTAGCAGCTGCTGCTTCTCCTGATTCCTGATAGGTGCACGTTCTGACCACTAGCTATGACAACATAAATTCTTGAACCACCTTAACTTATCAAATTTAAGCTTGATTCTCCTTCTTACACCCTGGAGCTAGATAGTACTTCTATCTCAAAGGGCCAGATGTAGATTGCTTTTCTGCATTGTGCAATAGCAGCCTTTCTTGAGAAAGGGAGCACCTTCCTCTAATTCACAGGAATTCAGCATATGCAGCTTGTGCTGTGATGGGTTTTACCTACACCACATTATCTGTTCCTCATTGACAAGCTCTCTCTCTCTCTTTCTCTCAACTAGCAGAATTTTTAGACAAAAAGAAGACCAGAAAGAAGATTCTATAGATTAAATAAGGCTGAGTGAGGTGTATTAGCAAATGATAACCTATGAATTCATTACAGTGCCTGGATAGTCGATGCTATTAGCTGTTTGTTTTAGGCATGTTAATGGGATCATCACAGCCTGTTCTGGCCTCTCTGTTGCTATGCTCAGAACACTGACCAAAAGGAACTGGGGTTTACGAGTAAAGGGTTATCCTTTATAAGAGTTGCCTTGGTTGTGGTGTCTCCTTACAGCAATGAAGACCCTAACTAAGAGAGCCTGAATGATAAACAAAATTTGGCAGTGTGATATGTGTCTTTCAAAGGTAGTACAAACTTCCACCCCAGACTTTTGTACTGCTACCTTGAGGAAGGTGGCCATTCTTTTATGAGGACTCAAGCAGGTAATGGAGAGCCTCGTGGGAAAAGGAAACAACTAGCCAGTATCACCGTATCACTCATGCCTGAGTGTGTCAGAGCCCACTGGCACAAGTTCCAACAGTCTCTTTGGGGGTTGGGGGGAGTGAGGGTGATTATAGGAAAGGTAGAAAAAAGATGCAGAAACAAGAGATAGATTTGGGAGGGCTGTTAGTTAATACCAAAACAGCCCCAAGTTTATTCTGCATGGCCTTTTTATACCCCACAGTGCAGTGGGAAACCAGACCGCAAGCTAGCAGAAACAATTGCTTCTTATCCAGAGGCCCCCTGTTCCTTCCACCAAGGTCAGTAGAACTTTTAGCCCCTTGCCTTGAGCTTCAAGTGTACTTCTCTCCTATGGTTCCAAGCCTCAGAAGGTTGGGAAATCTGCCAGGAAACCCTGACCTGCCTTGATTCTGCCTGACTTTTTACTCAGAAGCAAGCAAATGGTTCCTGACACCTGAGTCACTTTGGTAGTAGCCATGATCAAGCTTTCAGATGTTTGACCCAGCAATCAATCTCATGAGAGATCAAGGATGACCCTGACCCTGGGATCCCTCTGCTTCCATCTCCAAGGTGCTGGAACTACAGTGTGTGCTATCTCTAGACAACACTGACTGGTTTGTATCTATTATTGACAGAGATAAGGACTGCATTTCAAAAATCAGAACTATTATTTTCTGAGTAACATAGACAGTAGTAAGCATTTATTATCTCCTCCTTGTCTGTTCGGGTCACAGATCCAGGGTCACCCTTTGCTATATATATCAAGTTCAAGGACAACCTGGATTATACAAGATTGTGTCTCAAGTTGGAAAATCAAATAAATAAAACAAATAAGAAGATAGGGGTGTGAAGATGCCTACACTCAGTGTTAGCTGGAACTGTTGATTCTGTTCCTCTCTCTTAAGGATATGAGTAACCTTTATATTCAGGGAAGGAGAAAGCACAGAGGTTACTGAGAACCCACATGCTAAGTGGATAGAACCACCTCCACAAAATTGTCCTCTGACCTCCACATGTGTGCTGTCACACATGCCCCGCCACACACCACACATCCACATGGCATGAATATTAGTCCCATGTTACAAATGAGGAGAGCAGACAGCAGGTTAAGTAATGGGCCAAGTCCAAAGACTTAACAGAGACAGTGTGATCTAGCAAAGTTGGAAAATAACAGCAATGAAAACCTCTTTCCATTGCATTATCTCCGCTCTGCCCCTCCCCCCACACACACTACCATCATACAGCAGAAATGTAGAGCACTTTAGAGTTTACAAAGAGAATTACTTTGTAAAGTCATCTGTCATCTGAGTAAGCCAGGCTTTTTACTCCTGTCCTACCTAGATAGGGTAGTTAGGGGCAGTGTCTCCTGTCCTACCCAGATATGGTGGTTAGAGGCAGTGTTTCTTTCTACAAAACATGCCTGGAAGTATGCACATGGGTGTGCTATCAGCATAGGATTCTGATCCACAACCTGAAGCAATCTGCCCAGGAAAGAAGCCACTGATCTTCAACACACAGTATACCAGCCAGCAGTCAGTGAGATTTTTAGGGAGTCAAGTTATTATCTCCAGCAATGATCTTCGGAAGTCAAACAACAACCCCTGTTGACAATTATCCTCAAGTCACCAGAGTTGTCTAATAAGTGGTAGCTTCCTCAACATTTGTGCTCACTGCAGCTTAGGATCTTTCAGATGGGTTCCCTGTTCTGTAGCATCTGAATGCCCCAGTGCTGGACCCTCCAACAAGGACATAACTCAAGCCTCCTTTTGTTCTCTCTTCTGCTTCAAAAAACCTAAAGGGCTGAAATAGCTCCAACATTTAGGGCTTCTTCATCATCAAATTGAAAACCAGCTCTGTGTGCACTGTAGAATCACCCAAAACTTAATCCAGTCAACCACCACCAAAGTCAATTAACCAACTGCCAAACTAACCCTGTAGTAATAGACTTACCACTTTGTCCAATCAAATACACCCTCTTTATTGTGTTTCTGCAAAGACTTTGTAAAAAGTCTCTCCACATCTGTCCCCTGCAGTACGGAGCCACTTGCAGTCTACAGCCACCCTGTTCATGAATCTTCCAACACTCAAGACAAACTCACTAACATTTCAGCGTGTTTTGCTTATTCATTCTTTTATGAGAGGGATATGTGCTCTTATATAGTCTGGTCTCTCACTCTCCTGCCTCAACCCACTGAGCACCTTGATTACAAATGTTTATTGCTACACCTAAATTTCTCTTAAACAGCCATAAAGCTTCCCTACTCTTCTGCTTGCCTGAATCTGGGCCAAGTGCTACAGCAAATTCAGAGTAAACTAGGTGTGGACGCTCATGCCTGTAATCCTAGTACTGAGGAGGCTGAGGCAGGAGAACTACTATGAGTTCTCATGAGTTTTAATGATAGCATAAGCTATATAGTGAATTCTAGTTGAATCTAAGACTGAAATGGACTGAAAATTCTCTCTCTCTCTCTCTCATACACACACACACACACACACACACACACAAATGTAATAAAAATGGAAGAGAAGAAAGCGCTTTATGCTGACTCTTGGTAGGCTAGTCTCTATTTCCACATGATTTATATTTTTAAAAAAGCAAAGTAATAAACCTATGTATTGGGCATCTACGTTTGTTCAGTGTCTTTATATGGAAGAGGTGGAAGTCACCCCTCTATTTGTCTGTGTGTCTCTGTACCTTTTCTTTTTAGAGAAAAATCCCCAGTTAACTTTCCTTTTAGGATGAAAACTTGCTGGTCAGAGGCAAGTTTCATGGAAAGATCCCTGACACAGTACTCTCTAAACCTGAAAACAGAGTGGATCTACTCAGCTGTAGCCAGAGAATTTTCATTTGCCTTTGCTAAATACTCTATCTAAAAGAGTATTTTTCACATGCCAGGCTTCAACTTCTTCTGAGCCCTGGGTTTTGGCTTCTTCCAAGCTGACATAGATCTTTATCTCAGGAGATTCCCACTTGGCAAAAATGAAACCATTCAGGTCCCAGCAAGCCACCAGTGACAGAAGGACAAAGAAAAAAAGCAAAAGTACTTCTCAGAACCTCATATGCATGGTCTAATAATACCTGCAAGCCTGGTCTTGATAGTCCTTCCCACTGGAGAGAAGTAATCACATTGAATCAAGTTTCCTTAAAAGGGGAAGACTGGCTGGGCAGTAGTGGTACACGCCTTTAATCCCAGCACTTGGGAAGCAGAGGCAGGCAGATTTCTGAGTTCGAGGCCAGCCTGGTCTACAGAGTGAGTTCCAGGACAGCCAGGGCTACACAGAGAAACCCTGTTTCGAAAAACCAAAAAAAAAAAAAAAAAAAAAAAGGTGGGGGGGGGACTGAGCACTGCTACAATAATGGGGCTAGAAATTAAAATCAAGAGGCACAGTGTGAAGAGTACCAGGAAACCAAGATTCTACAGCACTTTCCCTCACTCTCGGGCCAACTTGAGCAGAGGTTGTGACACCCCAGAGCAAGCCCAGGGCCTCTTCCTGGAGCTTCACTTGAACTAAATCAGAGACTAGGTAAGGGGAAGCCCTGAGTTCTTGATTTTTCTGGGGTGACAGAATGAGAAAGAAGGGACCTCTGCTGAAACGATGACAAGAGGATTTAGATGACTGGGCTCTGACTTAGGACGAGGCTTCAGTCAAACTTCCGGAATAGCTAATTCCACTTTCAGGTTCCCACTTCCCTTAATTAGAACCATTGCCTTGAGGTTCTTATAAAATCAATGGGTGTCTCCAGAGTGACATAAGTAGCTTCAGATTGAGCTAGGCAAAAGCAAGGGTGGGCATTGAAGGGCTGGAGAGATGTGACTGAGGCTCAAGTGCACCATGATGCTCAATCTTCTTCCTTTTGTCTCCCTCGCCCATCACCTCTTGCCAAGGTCTCACGGTGTATCCCTGGCTGGTCTAGTACTTGCTACATAGACAGGGCTGGCTGTGGACTCACAGAGTTCTCTGCTCCCTAATGTCCACCATACATGGCCAATGGTCAACTTTTGTTTTGCAGACCACAGAGACAATGTGACCAGGTGCCTCACCCTCAAACCATCATGCCTTACCCACCATGGTCGACTGCACCTTCACACTGAGACAAAAATCATTGTAGTACCCACTTCCCAGAATTTCAGAGCTGAGGGGCACTTAAAATCTCAGTGGTTGGAAAAGGATTGACAGGGCTGGGGAGAGAGCTTAATCCATAACAACCCCTCTCCCCTCCCTTACACACACACAAAGCTGGACACTGTGGCCTACACCCATAATCATAGCCCTGGGGAGGCTGAGAGAGTCAGACACCTGAGCCTTGCCAGCTAGACTAATTGTTGAGCCCAAGGCCAGTTAAGAGAATCTGTTTTGGGGGTTGGAGAGGTGGCTAAGCGGTTAAAAGCACTGACTGCTCTTCCACAGGTCCTGAGTTCAATTTCCAGCAACCACATGGTGGCTCACAACCATCTGTAATGGGATCTGATGCTCTCTTCTGGTGTGTCTGAAGACAGCGACAGTGTACTCATATACATAAAATAAATAAATCTTGAGAGAAAGAGAGAGAGAGAGAGAGAGAGAGAGAGAGAATGTTTTAAAATAAATAAGGTGGGCAGTGCCCACCTTGGTGGAAGAAGGGATATCTGAGTTTGTCTTCTGGCCTCCACGTGCAAAATTCCTGTGCACCCCCACCACACACATATGCACTTGCCCTTTCTCACACAGAAACGTGCACACACAAACCCAGAAAATGATAACGGCTTTTTGCCTTATGTTTCATAACAGAATTTTAACAGACACTCAAAGATCGCCTTTACTGAAAAGTACTAATTCCTCATCTGGGTTCACAAAGTAACTAGGAGCTCAGCAAAAGACTAGCATCCCTGCCTTCATTTTCCATCTATATCCCTTGGGCAATCTGTTTCCCTGCATATGGGCACATGAGCTACTCAAGGAGTATGTGGTAGTTTGGATTAGAAATGCCCCCCATCCCCCACTGGTCCTCAGTTGGTGGCACTGTTTTGAGCATTGTGGATGGATGCAGCCTTGCTGAAGGATGACAACACTGACTGAGGTTAGACTTTGAGAGGCTAAAGCTTTGGTGCTGCTTTCCATTCGCTCTCTGCTTCCTGCTTCTGGTAGAGATGTGATCACTCAGCTTCCAGCCCTGGCTGCCATGCCTGCCTCTTGACGCCATGCCCACTCCCTACCATCATGGCCTCTTGTCTCTCTGGGATGAGAAGCCCAAATAAATTCCTTCTACAAGTTGTCTTGGTCATGATAATTTAACAGCAACATAAAAGTAACAAATACAGAGTATCTGTATAAAATCTTGTCATTCCTAACGTATTCCATTCCAGCTAAAGCCACAAATGTGTGTGTTTTAGTGTCAGCTTTCTCAAATGTCCTGTTCCAGACTCACAAAACACACCTAAAGATCTCCAGTTGTAGCCAGGTACTTAATCCCAGTACTTGGGAGGCAGAGGCAGGCAGATCTCTGAGTTTGAGGCTAGCCTGGTCTATACAGCAAGTTCCAGGACAGCCAGGGCTACACAGAGAAACCCTATCTCAAAACAAAACAAACAAACAAAAAACAAATAAAACAAACAACAACAAATTGTCCTAAACCTGCAGTTGTCTTGGATTTCAAGAACATCAGAACCTTGCATAACAGACCCATCCCCACCCTCCACACCCCCCAGGGAAAACAGCCATCTACAATGGTGAGGCTGTCACTTGGAGCAGGAATGATTGTTCCAGAAGCAAGCAGAACGAATGCCAAGAGCAGTCAACGGTGCCTGCAAACCCCAAGCAAGGAGCTACACGTCAGTTAGGCATCATCTTTTATTTGCCCAAATGCACCCACACAGGTGAATCTAGCCCTCTTTAAATTCAATTCACTCCTTCTGTTGCCAACATCCTAGGGATCTTTCAAAGCAGGTTCTGTACATCCAGCCCCACTAGAGTCTTCCTTTGATGAGACTCCCTCAACATTCCATTACTTCTTGTGTCCAGGAAGGAAGAGCAGAGTCCGTGATAATCAGGAATGCATTGCTTTCATGTCAGGCTTCCACAGAATTGAATGAGAGAAGCTCAAGAAAATTACAGAAGCAGGAGGAGGAGGAAGGAGAGGAGGAGGAGTGGAACTCTGTGGCAACCAGCCCAACGATCCCAATACAGTGAAGGAAGCCAGAATGTCTGATAAGTCCTTATAGTGTTTACTGAAGCTAATGTGAAGGTAGATGAGCTGGCTCTTTTATCTGTTGTGGTAATTACTCAGTAGTCTGTACAATGTTTGAGTCTAAAGAATCTGAGGTCTGACAGAGCCTGCACGCTCTGAGGATCAGAAAATAGGTTTCTTTGAACTTTTTTATTTTGCAGGCGTAGACAATAGGGTTCATCATGGAGTTCGCATGGGACAACAGGATGCCCAGGCACATTGTAACCTTTGATATTGGTACATTAAAGTAGGAAACAAAGTTGATGATGGACAAAGGCAGCCAGCACAATGCAAACAAGAAGAGAACCAGAAACAGGGACTTAGCTGTCTTGAACTCCCGTCCATAAAATGCACGTGTCTCTCTGAAGCCACTCAGATTTTGACTGAGTTTGTTTCGGATGATATAGAAGATGTCCAGATAGATGACACACATGACAACCAGGGGGATGAGGATCCAGGTGATGAAGCTGAAGAAGACCATGTAATCCAAACTGACCACAGAACTGAAGTGGCATGCAAGGGTGGTGATATTTTGAGAGCGCTCTAGGGTCATTTTTCTATTCCAGCCAAACATGGGGGTCAGTCCCACCAGAAAGGAAACTAGCCAGCAAAGGCCCAGGAATAGCCATATTCTTCTTTGAGTGGTAACCGTTCTATATCTGTTTAAATGGGGGGGGGAGTGGAGAAATGGTGAGTTCACAACAAGAAATGACTACCTGGGAGAAAACAAGAAAGACAAAGTAAGCTCTCCCTAATTTGCTGAGGTGAAACACTCATGGTGGAATGTCACTCGGACTAAATTCCACTAGATGTGAAGACAAAATGAGAATAGAATGATCAGAGGAAAATCCAGAAACTCCTCTGGAGCATTAAGAATAAAATAAACAAACAAACAAACAAACAAAAACCTACAACAATTGAGAATTATCAGCAGTATGTTTCCCAGAATCAGGCTGCCTACATGCCTCCACTCAACCATGGCTCCAAGAATTTTTTTTTAGATTTATGTATTTTATTTTATGCATCTGAATGTTGTGTTTGCATGTATGTTTGTATACCATGTGTGTGCTTGGTGCCCAGGTAAGTCAGAAGAAAATGTTGGATCTTCTGGAACTAGAGGTATGGGCAGGATGGTTCTGGGTGCTGGGAACAGAACCTGAGTCCTCTAAAAGAACAACAGACACTTTTATCTACTGAGCCACCTCTCCAGCCCTTCCCTGTCCTGTGGTGTAAGAGTTACCCTGAGTCTTGGGAGCCCCAAGCTGATGAGAATCTTCTGCAAGCCTGCTGGTGTGCTGTGCTCTGCATTGTCTAGGTTGGCTATTGTACAGGAGCTCACAAGCTGCACCACACACACACCCCACTTCTCTCTATCTGTCCCTGCCCCCTTTTCACCTAGGCATCTATTCTGGTATTTGAGTTAGCCAATCAGAGTTTTGTTAAGTTTATATTGAAGTGTTTCAGAGCCCTTAATAGTTTCATGCTGGAGAACCATCATTTCTGCTTAAACAATCCTTCCTAAATAGCCTCAAACAGACTACAAAAGAACCAAACTAAGGCTTATCTCAACTAAACCTCATAGCTAATGACAATCTCTATTTTATTGATGGCGGTGGCATAGCTACCATTTACTAAACACGAGCTCTAGGCAGGGCTTTTCTGAGAACTATACAATTATTATTGACTTTATTTACTTAACCTTATAAAGGTGAAATTATTATCTTCATTTTATAGATCTTAAAAAATATAAAGCAGCATTAGGTCATGTACAGAAGCTGCCGGAAGTGGTGGTGCTACAATTGAATGGAGGTGAACCTGGTTCAGATGCTCAGAACCACTCAGAGAGGTGGAGACTGCTAAAGCCGAGAAATAATGTGCCAGTGTCAGATCACAAGACCAGGGAGAGGAACCCAGACTTGTGTTCGTCTACAGCTCGTTTGTAGTTTCTATATTATGTTCTTCCTCCAAGAAAAACCAGAAGAAAACAGGGAGTGTGGTTTCTCATTGAACTGTCCTCTTTGCAGAGTCACAAAAAATGATACTACCATTTTGCAGACAAGAACATCTTTGCCTCAAGAGGGTTTTATATTTCATTCAAAGAAAAATATAGATTCTAAGAATCCTTTTTCAACATTAGGACAGACTCAGACAGAAGTGGCATTAAGATCTACCCTCCATCTGTGAAGCCACACGCCCATCTGCTTAACTCTTCTTATGCCTGTCTTCCACTTCCCCTAAAACAAGATATCTTATCTAATAGGTCACTATCACTCTGAAAACTTGAGATCAGATTTTTTTAAACTAAAAGATACATCACATTTTCATCATCTTTGGCTGCCCTGGAGAGAATGCAGACACCCTTGTTCAATGGAGAAGGGCTCGGAGCTCCCTGTTTCCTATCCCGTGTCTCAGTTGTTCATGTCTAATGTCTTCACAAACCATGTGGTGCAAGGACATTTACCACCCTTTTTAAATTTCAAGGGCCAGTTTTGGCTCATTTCCATGGAAAGGGTCTGGGAGCCAAACTTGGTAGCTCTACTCTCCAGCCTTCTCTCTACTGACCCACCCCTTCTTCAACCAGGTTACCTGACCGTCAACTTGACCCGCAGGTATCGGTCTATGGCAATGGCCAGCAAGGCCATGATGGAGGCATGGGTGAAGATCAGAAGCACACAGGACATGAAAAGGCAGGCATAGAAGTGCATCTTGACTTCCAGGCTGACAACAATAGCCACAGGTATGACCAGCACCCCAACAGCAATGTCAGCCAGTGCTAGGGAGACGATGAAATAGAAGGTGGTGGTCCTCAGAGTGGGGTTCAGCTTGACCACCCAGATGACTAGCATGTTGCCCACTACAGCACAGAGCCCAATGGCAGCCTCCATGGTGATGTAGAAGATTTTCAACCACAAGTCAGTTGCCGTGGTATTGTCAGCTTCCATGCTGTCTCAGAAAAGCTTCAGGTGGAAGTTTCTGTGGTTCTTCAGCAGGATGTATATGGGCCAGTGGACCTAGCTCTTGCCAGACATCTACCCAGAAGTTAAAATGTAGCAAGAGTCCAGAGAATTCACAACTTGCTCACTCCTTCTGGTGTGATGCTCTCTTAGAGACTCTTCTCAGAAAGGGCCCTTCACAGGACAATCAACCTCAGCCACCTATCCCTGCCTTCTCAATATCCTGGAGGATGCAATTCTATGCAGCCAAACCCGAGAGAGTGCCGCCAGCCGTTCTTACTTCCCCAGGCAGACAGAGTCAGGGCTTCTGCTGTTCCCTGGGTCCTAGAGAGCTTTCGAGCTCCATCAAGATAAGCACCCCTCTTTAGAGTGTTTCAAGAAGTGAGATAGTCCAAGAGGAAGTACAGGGCCAGGAACCCTCAGAAGAAAAGAAAAAAAAAAAAAACAACAACAACAAAAAAACACAGCTGGAAAGGGCATAGGAGACTGGCCTGAGTCACATGGAGGTGGCTCACAGAGGAGATTAGAGAGAGCCAGAGTTTGTTAGTGAAAGCTGAGAGTCTCAGCTACATGGAAGGCTAAGGCAGGGGGTTACAGGTTCAAGGCCTGTCTTGGTTACAGAGTTAAGGCCAGCCTAAGTAACTTAACAGTGTCTCAAAAAATGAAAGAAACAAACAAACACAAAACAAAACAAAACTTCAAGTCAGGGTATGGCGGGCCAAAGATATATCTCAGTAGTAGAATGATTGGCTGGCATGCATGCATCAGGCTCTGAGTATCACCCTCACCATGACCAATGTACACAACACACACACACACACACACACACACACACCCATGCACGTTGGGGAGAGATCAGAAATCACTCAGGGACTGGATGAGCTGTGGGTAGGACTGGGTGGAAGAGATGGAAACACTAACCATGCAATATTTCTACCCTCTGCCTGCTTAGCACAAAGATCTTGTGCTAGAGAGAAAATTGTGGGGCAGGCCTTTAATCCCAGGACTGAGGAGACAGAGGCAGGTAGATCTTTGTGAGTTTAAGAGCACCCAGATCTACCTAAAAAATTCAGGCCAATCAGGGACAAACGTAAAACAATTTTTACACACATACATATTTGTATGTATGTGTTGCTGTGTATGGTGTCCATGTGTATGCACATTTGTGTACAGGTGCTCATAGGGGTCAGAAAAGGACATCAGGTCCCCTCTGCAAGAGCAGCAGGCACTCTTAACCACTGAGCCATCTCTCCAACCCTGGTGTTTAAGTGGGGTTTGTTTTTGTTTTGTTTTGATTTGTTTGTGTTTTGTTCATCAGCCTCCCAAGTGGCCCTTCCTCTTATTTCTGCTGTAACTGCCTTTTTCTCTCTTCTTCAGAAGGGAAGTTACAGAGAGCAGTTTCTACCAAGAGGCAAGAAAGAGTCCTCCTTGCCAAAAAAGCATCATTTGCCACAGACAGAGTGGCAGGACAGGAGACCTAGCTTTCTTCTCTATTTAAGGGTCGTTGGTCAGGCAATGGGCAGCTTCTACATTAACAACAACAGAGACAAGATGACGGTCCATGTTTTGTTATATTGAAAAGCTAGGTGGACAGGCAGGCTGGAGAGATGGCTAAGAACAGTGGCTGTTCTTCCAGAGGAACATAGCCACCCCTTTCCCATTCAGCAACATTACTCCCAGAGGTTTCTGCAATGTCTTGGGAGCTTCTTTTCTTCGAAGGAGAAAAGTCCTTCTTTTGTGTTTTCTGAATAAACAGAGCATCAGTGCTCAAGGGCAAGTCTGAAGGGTGGGGGAGAGGTTCCCACAGTCCCTCACTAGTTTGTCTTATGACTGTGCTAAGTATCTGCTCACTGGGGATTGAAATCCAAAAGGCAATCCAGGAAGGGGGATAAAGAGGCCAGGATAGACAGCCACCTCTCACACCTGTTCCCTCACTGGTACCCATGGACCTATTCTCTCACATCTGCTGTTATCAGGTCCTGGCTCCTGAAAATAGCTTTCATTATAATTCCCAAGTTAGTGGGGTTTGGGCCTGTACAGGATCCTGCCATCTGCTTCTTTCACAGAAGCCATATGCCCACAAGTCCCAGCAATTCATGGCTCTGTAAGTCCCTTTCACGTCTTTGCCTGTGCACACTCACTTGGCCTAGCTGGAGGATCTCTTCCTTGGCCCACTTGAAAAATAAAAAGTCTTCCTTCAAGACAGGACCTTGAAGAAAACTTCCTACGCCACCTGTGATGGTTTGTATATGGTTGGCCCAGGGAGTGGCACTATTAGAAGGTGCAGCTCTGTTGGAGTGGGTGTGGCCCTGTGGGTGCGGGCTTTAAGACCCTCATCCTAACTCCCTGGAAGCCACTATTCTGCTAGCAGCCTTCAGATGAAGATGTAGAACTCTCTGCTCCTCCTGTACCATGCCTGCCTGGATGCTGCCATGTTCCTGCCTTGATGATACTAGACTCAACCTCTGAACCTGTAAGCCAGCCCCAGTTAAATGTTGTCTTTTATAAGACTTGACTTGGTCATGGAGTCTGCTCACAGCAGTAAAACCCTAAGACACCTCCTCCCCTCATGTGGGTTCACAATGACACCCTAACAGCCTCCTACTCAGACCTATAGTTCCCTGAGACCAACCCAGAACTTCATTTTTGGACCATGGTGCCCGGCAGACAGCAGTACACTATTGCTCAATGAATGACTAGAGATACTTCTTAGCAAGCCAAGTGACAGAAACCTGGCACTGGGTACAAAATGACAGAAACCCTCAGCTAGGACCCGTTAGGTACTCTCCAGGACACACTGGTGTCCTGGAGTTTTATAATAAAATAATATTTTATTATTTGTGGTCTCATCTAATGTCTTCTGAAGAAAATGACAGTGCTTGTTAATGACAAGCAAACAGAGGCCCCCAAAGGTTAAATAAACTGGCCAAGATAGCACACTTAGGAAGTGGCAAGCTGACATTCAAACCCATAAGGCTGGCTTCAGAACCTAGTTTCTGAATGGTATCCCTTAAAAATGACCAGCCACAATATGAAGCTGTCACAAGTACAAGGAGCCCCTCTGTTTGATGTCACTATATGATCAATATTAGGAAGAAATTAATATTATGAAATGTGATGTTTAGGCCACCAAGACTGTCAAACGAAAGTATATATATGAAGTAGATTCAGTGCCTGCTCTGAAATAGAAAGAGATGGCAGGACCAAAAAAAAGGGCCACAGAAGTAGGCCATTGGTGGCGCTCTGGATCTCACAAAAGACCATTTATAGGACCAGGATGGGAATTTTAAAAAGGTCTATTTAAGAAAGCTTTTAGCCAGGTAGTGGTGGCTCACACCTTTAATCCCAGTACTCGGGAGGCAGAGGCAGGCAGATTTCTGAGTTTGAGTCCAGCCTGGTCTACAGAGTGAGTTCCAGGACAGCCAGGGCTACACAGAGAAACCCTGTCTTTAAAAAAAAGAAAGAAAGAAAGAAAGAAAGAAAGAAAGCTTTTAATAGTGAATTGAAGATTAGCTGGATTTTCCTGCCATTTTTTTCCATTTGAAAGGAGGACCATCATGATTTCCAGTTCTTCCAGGAGAGCCTGATCTCTAGAAGGGAGACAAGGATGAGCTCTGAGGAGTTCAGTCTGACAAAGTAACCTGGAGCACCACAGCATAGTCAGCAGCCACTGGCTACACAACCTCTGAAAAGGCTGCCCAGAGAGAGGACACACACTGGCTCTTTTGTAACTTCTCAGAAAAGCCAAGAAAAACCTCAGATGCCAGTCTTTGACAGCAAAGTATATTAGCAGGAGACCAGGGATGGGGCTCCAGAACCCAGAACTGCCCAAGCCACAGCCAAGACAGGATGTTAGGCAGCTGGAAGATGGAGACTGCTGCTCGGCTGCTCAGAGCTGACACGCTGCTGTGGGCATAACTGCATAGAACCATGTCTACTCATTTCCTTTTGACATCAAAACCACTTCCCCCAAAGCCTTGTGCTTTTACCAACAGCGAACAGCAGCACCTTTGAGGGAACCAGTGCTCAGAGTCATCTTTGAGGGTGTCTTCTCCTCGCACCCTCTTCTACACACTCTCTGTCAAACTACAGGTAAGACGCTAAGATGTCAGGTAGCTTCGCACACTCACTGATCTAGGTCCCCAGGGTCTTCTTAGGGCCTGGACTCTGAACATGCAGAGTTCTCCCAGTATCAGTAAAAATGAAAAGGATGGATAAGACTCAGAAATCCAAGGTTCCTATAACTTGGGTTACAGAAAATTCTGCTCTGAGAAAGGGAACTCATGACTAGGTGCCCAAACCTTAGCTACCATGTCTCAACCACACCCAAGTGAGCTAGGTCTCCAAGCCCAAGAGAAAGTCTAGTACAGCAGTTCTCAGCCCGTGGGTCGCTAACCACAAATGACCTTTGCACAGGAGTCACCTAAGACCACTGGAAAACATACATATTTACATTGTGATTTATAACAGTAGCAAAATTTAAGTTATGAAGTAGCAATGGAAATTAAATTTATGGTTGGGGGTCAGCACAACATTTGTATTGTATTAAAAGGAATTGTATTAAGGGATCGTGTTATTAGGAATGTTGAAAAACACTGGTCTCGAGGATTCAGCGGTCCTTAACATTTTTCCAGATTATAGGCTCTCAAAACACGAGTATGTCTTTCAACTAGCTGTGTCAGCTTGTGGTTTGAGTAGTTGAGGTCTGGCTAAGGCGCTATGCGCTATGCTCATCCATGGCCACCAGACGGCAGCACATTTCCACTGTCCTCTGAAACACAAGCTGCCATTAAGGAAAGAAAATGGGGAGGGCTCAAAACCGGCCTCAGCCAACCACCTCGAACTTGCCAGGGAGGCCAGGAGCGAGGAGGGTAGGTAGAGCTGTCTATGGTCAGTCTAATCTAGTCCCATATAATATTCTGATCCTCTGGACTCAAGACGGCTGGCAAGCAGCATGAACACCCTAACAAAAAAGTTTTGCATTTAGCTCCACAAAGCAGGAACAACTACTCTCAGCAAACAGAGGAGGTGTCTGCTTAAGTCTGTTCTGGTAAACGGTCTACGGTGGCGACCAGCCCAGTCTGGTCTCCTGACTTAAGGACAGGGCGGACTCAGGAGGGGTCTGCTACCATGAGATGTCTCACTGGGTTGTGCATTGTTGGTCCTTCCCCCAATTCCCTCCAATCCCCGACCCATCCTCCTGTGGGCACACGGCCCTCTCTGGTCTCTGTTCTGACCTTTTCTAGAGAGCACCCTTTCAAAGCCCGTGACATCCAAAAGTCCTGGATCCCCTTCATATCCCAGTCTCCTCATTCCAGCCTCAGGCCTTCAATTACCCACCCTGGTATTTTTTCACTCAAGTCAGGGACACCCACAGTCTTTGAGGCTCATTCTCTAATTCCATACAAGTCAACTGTGGGTCCTGATGTCATTTTCAGTGACCTTTATAGAAGCACTAACTGGCAAGCGCAGGAACGAACCCAGGATAGAGCACTGCCAGTCGTAGATGTTTATAGTGGGCCTGTGCCTTGGGCTGCTTCTTCTTAACCCACTTCACCCTTAAATGAGTTGGGTACATTCTCCCTGATTTGATGGCACACCTTCCCCTCTTACTCCACAAGGTTCTTCTGTCACGAGTGTGTGCACCCTGTCATTGAAAGGATGCTAAGTGACGCGGCCCAGGCTCCTTGCTTGGTGTTTTATACTTATAATCATGTGCCAAACCTAGCCATAAGTGTGGCTAACTCGTTTCACTGTCAAGGAAACCAAGGCCTGATGAGAGGCTGCTTTCAGCTAGCAAGTGGCGGAGCCAGGATCTGAACCTGCATTAGTTATTTCCCAAATTTCTTTGACAACATCCTCAACAAAGGTAATTTAAGGAATGGAGGGAGGGAGGAAGGGAGGGAGGGAGGGAGGGAGGACAGTTTAAGGATACAGTCAACTATGATGGGAAAGGAAAAGGCTGGAATGTGAGTCACATTTCACCCACACTTGGAGAACGGAGGATGATGGGCATCCACCCAGGGTCCCTTTTCCATTTTACTCTGTCTGGGACCCCAGCCCATAGATCTGTGCCTCCTACTGCTAGAGTGGAGTCCTCCTATCTTTTTTGGTTTTTCAAGACAGGGTTTCTCTGTGTAGCCCTGGCTATCCTGGAACTCACTCTTCAGACCAGGCTGGCCTCGAACTCAGAAATCTGCCTGCCTCTGCCTCCCAAGTGCTGGGATTAAAGACGTGTGCCACCACTGCCCAGCAAGTCCTCCCATCTTGATTAATCCAATCTAGAAACTCTCTCACAGATGTGCCAAGAGGTTTGTCTCTTAGGCGAATCTAGAATTCTGTCAAATTGACAGTCTTAATTTTCCTGGAGCTGAAACTATCTTAATTTCAAACCTAAGCCCTTTCCAGTGAATTACACAAGAATAGGCCAAATCAATTATGTCAAACCTAAACTGCCATTGGGCAGAAACTCTTCAGTGTTTGAATAGGTGTGGATGATCCATGGGTTGGGTCAGGTACTAGAACAGGATACTTTTGCCAGTTTTCTGTGTCTGGCTCCTCCCATGAGGTTGCTGGGTAGTGGAGGGCAGCCAGCCAATCCTCTCAACCATCTCCAACCCATACCCCTGCATCTCGTCCATAGTCAGACAGCATCAGGAAACCACATTACTTCCTGCTGAAGGGTTCTCTCCAATAACTGTATTTCCCTCTGCTTTTCATTAAAACTAGCATTATACAGAGTCTGTCTCAGCATTTCATCATGATTAAAGATACTATATTGCTATTGCTTATTGCTTATACAGAAGGTTTAAGAGACCAATTTCCCTGAGGAGTTCAGTTCTAGGAAAGATGTTGCTTTTCTCAATACCTGCTCTGTTCATCAGCTTAGTAGTGTATGTTGCTTCTGCAGTGGACAGTCAGGAGACTCAGAGTGGTCAGCCCAAGCCAGGCTTGTCTCAGCAATCATGGTTCACTTTTTAAAAAGACTTTCTAGAAAAGCTACATGCGTTGTCTCAACTTCAGGCTCCTAGTGTCCTTTTAAAATCATTTTTTATTTTTATGTATGAGAGGCCAGAAGTCATCATCAGTGCATTTGCAGATGGAGTTACAGGGTGTTCAGAACCACCTGGTTTGAATGCTGGTGACTGAACTTAGGTCCTCTGAAAGAGTGGTGTCTTAGGGTTTCTATTGCTGTGAAGAGACACCACGACCACGGCAACTTTTAAAGGAAAACATTTCATTGGGCTGGCTTACAGTTTAGAGGTTTTATCCATTATCATCGTGGTAGGAAGCACAGTGGCACACAGGCAGACATGGTGCTGGAGTAGTAGCTGAGAGTTCTACATCTGGATCTGCATGCAGCAGGAAGAGATCATGAGCCACTAAACCTGGCTTGAGCTTCTGAGACTTCAAAGCCAACCCGCTAGTGGCACATTTCCTCCAATAAAGCCACACCTACTCCCACAAGGCCACACCTTCTAATACTGCCTCTCCCCTATGAGCCTAAGGGGGGCATTTTCATTCAAGCCATCACGAGTGGCAAGTGCTCTTAACCAGAGTCAAATCTCCAGCCCTGGCTCTTGGTGTCTTAGGTTGTTGTGCTCTGCTCTTTTATTATGAGCACATGCTTTTGGAGAGAATGCAAGTCACAAATAACGAGCACATAGAAGAAACATTGGTGTCGTTTCCCACGCACCACAGGGATTTGTGTGATCTTAAAAATAAAATACCCAGCAGATGAAGTTACCCAGTTAGATGAAGCTTGTAATCTCAGAAGTTGGGAGGTGGAGGAAGCTTAATCTCTGTGAATTCAAAGCCAGAGTGGACTGCCAAGGTTACAAAGTGAGTCCCAGTCTTAAGAAACATGAAACACGAAACGAAACATCACAAAGCTCTGTCATTTTAAGTGAGTGTCTTGGAGAGGACTCAATACAGAGCTTTGAGCACTGATGCCCAGAAGCATCTGGGAGGGTGCCACGCACAGCACAATGACATGGTCCTCACAGGTAGAACTCATTTGTTATTATATGTACAACCAATTCCCAGGAGGGAGCAAAGGCACTGGTGGGTAGCCAATGGCTCCCCCCTCACAACAGGATCCCACTTCAGCTTCTACTATCCTCTCTTTGAGCACTTTTATGCTACTTTGGAGTTATGCTGCTTCTCCCACTAGCTGGTCAACTTCTTATTCAACTCTGGACATCCCCTGCCTCACATTATACTAAAAGCATCAAGAGCCTAAAATAGCACCTGGCAACATGGGAGAGCTGCTTTATGTTTGAGCTGAATACATATATTATACCCAGGTCCCCCACTCTACCCCCCCCCACACACATATCTCACCCCAGCCTATGAGCATGCTCACCATGTCACTGTGTTCAGTAGAAGCTGGGAGAAAAAACGAGGGTCAATTTTTGTTTCTTTGTTGCATCTTTTCGCAGCAGTCCTAAGTCAGTGCAGGTACAAAGTATCATGTATGTGACTTACTGGTTCTGGTTAAGAGGCCCTTAGAGAGAATGCCTAACAAAACAGTTTGTGGCTTGTTTGTTTATCACTGCAGGTCCATTCTTTCTTCACTGTGATTTGTCTAATCTGATGCCATGGGCACCCTGTTTTCTATGCTCTATGATCAGAGAGTTCTGTTATTTGTTCTTGGCCTTGCTCTCTTGTCTTCTCGCTTTTTCTGTAGGGCCCAGAACTGCTCCTGGCAGTTAGTGGCTTCATCTGGCCTGTTGCCACGCTCATCACTTTTCTTGTCCCAAATCAACATTCACAGTGAGACTTCAGAGCACAAGTGTGCTAGAAGCAGAATTGAACATCAGAGGAAACTGGTGCTCAAAGTGGCTGGTTCAAGATCAAAACCATGCAGTCGGGTTTCCTGGCTGGCTCCCTTCTCATTCTGGCGCCCACCTCACTGAAACCCCAGATGAACACCCTAGGACCATCCAACCAAACAGTGAGTCACTGCATGTGTGTTTTGTGGCCAGTCACCCTGTTCTGTCCATCCAGGCTTCTGTGCCAGCCAGTCACATCACCTCATATTGGCAGCATCTTCCAGACCTTCAGCATTCAGGGTCCTCAGCCTCGGTGAGGTGAGATGCCTGTAGCGAGCCATAGCATGTCCCACTCCATGTGCATGCTGTGCTTCTGCCTCCAGGTGTCAGACCTGTCCCACTGCATTGATGTCCTGAGGTCCAGCCCCAGAGAAGAAATCTATGTGGGCTGGCTGCCAGCGTGTGACTCAGAAGTTGAACATGCCACGTCCTTCTTGTTTTGTGAGCCCCGTTTCTAAGTGGATAACCTTGGCCACATTGCCTAATCTCCCATGTCTTAAATTCCTTTTTGGTGAAGGAGGAAGATTATTCTCCGGGGCCTGGGTGAAGTAAAAATGACCAATTAGCTGGAGCAGGGTCTGGACTACTCTGGTAGTTACCAGAGTCCTGCACCCATGTTCTTCATGTGGAGCTCATTGGCATCCAGCCAGTGACTCCTCATGAGGTGTTTGGTGGATAGCCAACCAACAGAAAGCATTTCTATACCCACAGACCCTCTGAGCACCTGGAGGTTGGAATTGTCCAGATTTGGCTTTCCTTGGCACCTATCTCTCGTCTTTTGTTGAAGAAGCTTTTTGCTCCAAATCCTCTGGTTGGTTTTCGTAGCTTCAGAAACTGGACTCACCCAAAGGCGATGTCAGGAAGACAAAGACATCCTCTCTCAACTTTTCTACCTGCCAGGAAGTGAGTAGCTTGACAGCATGAAGAAGCTTGTGCCAGAGTTCAGCAATGGTACCCCTCCCCCAGCCTCCCCATTCCCCCTCCCCCCAGTGAGCTCTGGAGAAGGCCAGCCTGGGGGTCTGACTGCAGGCAGTTCCTACACAGCTGGGTGCACCCGCAGTTGCAGGGGCCTCTCAGTCTCTGCTGGTGAAGCATGGCAAACTCAAGAGCCAGCCCTATTCAGAACTATAATCACAGTTTCTGTTTCTTACCTGTCACTCATTCTGGAGGGCCTGGCAGAGTGCTTGGCACTCTTCAATGCTATAAAAAGGCCACCTTCTGGGCAGGGTGTGAAGGTTAATGAATATTATGGTCACCTCCTGCCAAAACAGCTGCTTGACAAACGTAAAAGACACTGCACACAACTTACGATTTAATGCCCATTCTATTCATGTGCGTTTGCTCTTTCTTGATCCCGAGTACCACACACCTCTAACCTTTCATTAACCCTGGAATAGATCCTGATTGTGAAGGGCAAGGAACCAGAATGTTTTGTCCTTAAAGCCAGACTCTCCAGTCACTCCTCGGCCTCCAGGAGAATGCCTCTTTCTGACCTGGACCCTCCAAGATGACTCAACTGACCCACTCTGGACCCTCCCAGAGGGAAGCTAGATAGATGTTGTTTCAGTGGCCATGACTACAGCAGAGGCCAGCAGAAGTCTAGGTCACTGCAGATGGTCCAGTCTTTGGTCCTTTCCAGCCCCCACTCCATCTCTATCCAGTACCCATGACTGGGGCCTTTTGTGTCATCCTGAGGTTGGCACTCTCTCACTTCCTGACAAGAATGCTGGCTGTTGTTTCTGAGCAAATGGAACAAATGACCGACGAAAACCCCATGCAGTCTGCAAACTGGAAACATCTGCAGGGAGGCAAGGGCAGCTGCTGGCAGGGTGGGGCTACAAGGAACAGCCGGAAGGAAGGTCGGCCTGAGAGGAGGTTCTCCAGAAACCTACAGTCAAGCAGGGGGCATGTCCTTCTGGGAAAGGGAAAGTCAGTTTTCTTTAAGGGCATGGCCGCTGGAAGGTCAACCACACTACAGTGGGTGAATCCACACTCATTAATATATGGACATTGAGGAGCAGACTCAACGGGTTACAAAAATAATTTTTTAGAGGACATGAAATTAGGAGGGTTTGGGGTGGGAGGAGACTTGGGAGGAGTTGGGAGGAAGAGTAGGGAGTGAACTTGATCAAATACACTGTGTGTAAGAGTATGAGTTTGTGAGTGTGTGTGACCGTGCAAGTGTGAGTATGTGGGTGTATGTGACTGAGTACATGAGTCTGTGCGTGTGTCTGTGAGTGTGACTATGTGAGTGTAACGGTGTGTGTATGTGTGCGGATGTGACTGTGCGTGTGTGTGCGTGTGACTGTGTCTGTGAGTGTAACGGTGTGTGTATGTGTGCGGATGTGACTGTGCGTGTGTGTGCGTGTGACTGTGTCTGTGAGTGTAACGGTGTGTGTATGTGTGCGGATGTGACTGTGTGTGTGTGTGCGTGTGACTGTGTCTGTGAGTGTAATGGTGTGTGTATGTGTGCGGATGTGACTGTGCGTGTGGCGTGAGTGTGTTATGTGTGTGTGCCTCAAAGACTTAATAAACGTTTGTAAAGGGTTACCTCACAACCCTCCACACCTTCCACGAACAGAAACTGAACTCCTCACAGTGCCCTAACCAAACCAAAGGAGCTATGTGGTCCTCTCCTAATTCTCATTTAGACTTAGATGTGGCAAAGCTGAAGTGGCTCACCTTTCACAGGTGACAGGAAAGACCTAAAGAGGAAGCAGGTGTGGTGACTGCCCCACCTACAGCAAGTCAGTGAGGGTGCAGGTAGGGGAGACTCATGGTCATGCACACTCTTACAACGCCCGGATCACCTTCCTTGAAAGGTTAAGTAGCTTGCTCCAGGCTTGGCTAGCAGCTGCTAGAGTCAGGTGACCCTGACTAGCAGGTGCTAGAGTCAGGCATTCACATCTCTGACCACTGTGCCTGTCTGCCTGGAGCAGATTAATGAACCCATCTGCAACTTTCAGAGTTGGATTTTCTTCCGTCCTACAGTAGCTGAGGTTGAGTGTCAGAAGCTTGAATTCAACAGGAAGGTAGTGCAGAGCCAGCTCTTCGTCTGCAGGGGAATCTCAAAAACCAAACTATCTCTTGACGGGGACTCTGAATGGGAGAGAATTTTCTAAGCGTCACATGAGGAGTTTCTGTGGAAAGCACAGACTAGCTTATTCTGCCTGGTTTTACAGGGGCTATTCAACCAAGAAGATTTCTGCCTGCTAGGATCTGAGCTGTGTTCTCTTGGGCCTTGGCAAGGAAGTACCAATCTCTAAACTATTCCATACCTCAGCCTGTATGTATGATGAGCCAGACAGAGATCTTTGAAATCAGAAGAGGGTGAGGCTCTGTGATCCCTAATAGGAGCTGGGGACCATATCCATCTCCAGAGAAGACCAAGGGGGGGGGCCTTCCAGGGGGTAGCCAGCTATTATTGTAGGCAGCCGTTGGGCACCATATGCACTGCAGGGTCTCTACTACATACTGAAGACTAGAGGAAGTGAGATGGATCCACAGAAACTCTGAGGAGGCCATCCCCCACCCCCAGGAGCCACAATGAGCGCACTCACCTCCTTTGTTCCAGAGTGTGAAGAGACTGGGACAGGTTGCTGACTCATCAGCCACACAGTCTGAGGGTGCTGGGGGTACACCTGGCCAGACATGCTCCCCAGGTACTCAGTGAGAACAGAGGTTGGTCGTCCTCAGAGACCACAGAGGGCAGCCCAGCCTGGTCCCAGAAAGGGGAGCTCCTCAGAGGACAGACCAGTTGAAGACACAGTGGCATCCCTATATTTATCTGGACACTGCAGAGAGGGTCAGAGGATTCCAAAGTGGATGCTCTGGGCTACCTCCACACTCTGAGACTAAGACTTAGGCCTGAAGCCAGGACTCCTCCATACTGTCCTGTCATGAGCCTGATGGGGATTTGGGGTTCAGCCTGACAGAGTCAGCACCATTGGGCTCCCCACTCAGCCTTTGCCATTTTCCCATACAAAGCAGCCCTCACCTCCCACAGCCTGTTGGGCTGTGCCAGAATTGGACTACCAAGGAAGCAGAGGACACAAGCCAAAAGGAAGTCACAAAGATCAGCTTTAAAAAAATCCTCTCTCATCAACCATGAGGAGGAGCTTGCAGAGAAGCAGAATTCTGAGGGAGATATAGCCCAGGGTAACACCGGAAAGGCCCCACAGCAAATCAGCAGAGGCTATGCTTCAAAGCCCCACCCCCAACCCACTTCCGCCCAGCCAGCATCTGTTTCCTCTCCTATATTTAAACAACCAGGTTAGTGAACTTTTAGTGCTTTTTTTTTTTTTCTGGCCAGGGCTGAGCAGGACCTTTCACAGAACACATGGGCCATGTTGACACTGAGGTCGTATAGCCTAGGATTTTTGTTTTGTTTTGTTTTGTTTTTCTGCTCAGCTTCTGCTGTATATGTGGGGCCCAAACATCCCAAGACAGCTTCCAGCTCCGTTATTTTTGTGCCTCAAGAAGAAGAGCTGGAACATGCGAGAACCAGAGGTGGAGTGAAGGTGGGCAAGCAACTGGGAGATCCACCCAAATGCTGTCCTGTGGACAGTGCGTGACACTTTTGATTATGGTTTGAATTTGAACTATGCCCCAACCAGCTAAACTTTTAAACCCTGTTTTCCCAGCTTGTGATGATAATTTGCAGGCTGTAGAGGAAGACTGTTTAGCTTCAGGAAATGTGTCAGCATGGGTGGCCCTTTAAAGGTTTATACCTACCAGGTCCCACATGGTCACTGCTTCATGTAAAGAACATTGCTCCTGCCAAAACCTCCCTGCTGCAATGGCCTGAAACCATGAGCCCGAACCACTGTTTGCTCCTTTAAGTTTCATTGTCTGGTATTAAGTGACTAATGCATTTGTCTGAGACCAAGAGAGGCAAAGGGGTCCTGCAGGACACCAGAGATGCAGACACCATCATCTGCACTGACCCCAAGTGCTGCTGGGACAGTCTCTTCACAGCTAAGCCTCAGGACCCCACACAATTTCTGGCGGTGCCACTCTCTCCTGCTAGATAGAGCTGCATTAAGGGAAGGCTACTGTGCTTCTCCTAGCCTAGGTTTACAGCCTAGGTTATTCAGGTTAAGGTGGCCCTATCTCAACCACACACACACACACACACACACACACACACACACACACTACTTGCTAGGAATTGTCTCAGGTCTCAGGAATCTTCTAGAACAGTGGTTCTCAACCTTCCTAATGCCATGACCCTTTAATGCAGTTCTTCATGTTGTGGTGACCCACCCCATCATAAAATTATCTTGTTGCTATTTATAACAATAGAATAGATTATGAATTGTAATGCAAACATCTGATATTTACTATGGTCTTAAGAAACCCTTGTGAAATTCTCTACCAAGAAGTGGATGATCCTTACTCTTTCAGAAACTGGGGTGTGTGTGTGTGTGTGTGTGTGTGTGTGTGTATTTGTTCCATTTTGTTTGTTATATGTTTTTTAATCAAACCACACTAAACAGATCATTTGCTGATGGCAGCACTGTTGATTTGACACCTACAAATCTTGTATCAGACTCTGAATGCACTGCCCCTAAGCCAGGGATTTTTTTGGTTTTCATTCCACTGCCAGTCTAGACTAGGTAACTCCTCGTAGTGAGGATCAATGTCTACTGCGCACTACTCGGTTACTGGATGTTACCATCACATCACCCATGTCTCCTACCCACTGAAAACCAACAGCAGTCCCTACTCCCTACATCATGACAATTCAAAATGCCTCCAGCTCTTGCCAAATATTTCATGGTGGGGGTGCAAAATCCCTACTGGATGGAAAGTGCTTGCTTCTCTGAACACAAAGTCTGAACTTTATAGAGCTTAGGCTGTTTTCCCAAGATCACAAAGACTGGCAGGCACAGCAGAAACGAATCTGAACTAAGGCCTAAATGTTAACTCTGGAACCACACTTTTAGTTCCTAAATAAACCAAGCACAGCCTTGATACTGTAATGTATTTGCCAAAACAAACAAACAAACAGTAATATCAAGACACCTAACTCCGCTCCCCCAAGACTATTCCAATTCATAGGCTCTGGCCATTACTTATCAGAGCATGATCTAATTATAAGATATCGAGAGGGATATCAACTATGTACTTTGAGTGAGCCATCCTGCCAAGCCTAGGAGTTTAAGCTGTCATTTACAGCCTTGTGTTTCTTGTGCCAAAGATCTGGCCTGAGCATCCATCTACCCTACTGGTTTTTTTCTAGGATCACGATGAAGGTTAACATCTTGGGAAACAACAACCATTCTTAACTTTCACTTCAGCCACTGATTTTATTTATTTGTTTGTTTATTCAAGGTTTTTTTTTTCATTTTTTTATACTTTCTTTACATTTCAAATGTTTCCCCCTTTCCAGATCTCCCCTTTGGAACCTCCCCATTCCCCCACCACCACCACCACCACTATGGGGGTATTCCCCCACCCACCCACCTACCCACTCTCATCATCCCTCCTTGTTCAGCCACTGATTTTAAAAAGCTAAGGCCAGAGTCCTCACTCTGACTTCTGCCCAAGTTTCATCTCCTTTAGGTTTCAGATTGTTTATAAAAGTCTGACATGGATGTTCACCCTGGCTAGGAACACCGGAGGTATGCTCTAACCAGGTACACAGGAGGCAACCCCAACCAAAGACAGCACTGACTGCTTCCCAGGAGATAGGCTCTAACCCAGGTCACAGAGCTCAACTGACCTCCAAGGAGGCCGGCTCTACTCAGAGGCACCCAGACCAGTTAACACCAGAGATAACCAGATGTTGAGAGGCAAGCACAAAAACATAAGGGACAGAACCCAACACAATTTGGCACCATCAGAACCCAGTTCTCCCACCACAGCAAGGCCTGTATAACCTAACATGCTTGAAAAGCAAGATCCAGATCTAAAATCCCATCTCATGAAGATAATAGAGGACCTTAAAGAGGACATAAAGAACTCCCTTAGAGAAATATAGGAAAACATGGGCAAACAGGTAGAAGCCCTTAAAGAGGAAAAATAAAGCCCTTAAAGAATTACAGGAAGACACAACCAAACAGGTGAAGGAATTGAACAAAATGATCCAAGACCTAAAAACAGAAATAGAAATAATAAAGAAACACAAATGGAGGAAACCCTGGAGATTGACAATTTATGAAAGAGTTCAGGAGCTATAGATCATCACCAACAAAATACAAGAGAATCTCAGGCATAGAAGATACCATAGAAGATATTGACACATTGGTCAAAGAAAATACAACGTATAAAAAGCTCCTAACCCAATTCATAGCACTAAGTGCCTTCGTAAAGAAGTTGGAGAGATCCCATACAAGCAGCTTAACAGCACATCTGAAAGCTCTAGAACAGAAAGAAACAAACACACTCAAAAGGAGTAGACTACAGAAAACAGTCTAACTCAGTAAAATCAAACAGTTAGAAACAACGAGAATGGTACAAATAATAAACAAAACTAGGAGCTGACTCTTTGAGAAAATCAACAAGACAGATAAACCCTTAGGCAAACTAACTAAAGGGCATAGAGACAGCATCCAAATTAACAAAATAAGAAATGAAAAGGGAGACATAATGGAAACAGAGGAAATTCAAAAAATCATCTGAACTTGCTACAAAAGCCTATAGTCAACAAAACTGGAAAATCTAGATGAAATGGATGATTTTATAGAAAGACACCATGTACCAAAGTTAAATCAAGATCAGGTAAACTATCTAAACAGCCTGATAACTCCTAAGGAAATAGAAATAGTCATTAAAAACCTCACAACCAAAAAAGCCAAGGGCCAGATGGTCTTAGTGCAAAATTCTACCAGACCTTCAAAGAAGAGCTACTATCAACACTCCTCAAATTATTTCACAAAATAGAAACAGAAGGAACACTACCTAATTCGTTCTATGAAGCAACTGTTACTCTGATACATAAACCACACAAAGACCCAACAAAGAAAAAGAATGTCAGGCCAATTCAATTATGAATTTCAATGCAAAAATATTCAATAAAATTCTCACAAACTGAATCCAAGAACACATCAAAACCATCATCTACCACGGTCAAGTAGGCTTCATCCCTGGAAAGCAGGAATGATTTAATGTATGAAAATCCATCAAAGTAGTTAGTATACTATATAAACAAACTCAAGGAAAAAATTTCATGATCATCTCATTAGATGTTGAAAAAGCCTTTGACAAAATATAATACCCCTTCATGTTAAAAGTCTTGGAGAGACCAGGAATTCATGGCACATACCGAAACATACTAAAAGCATCATACAGCAAACCAACAGCCAGCATCAAATTTAATGGAAAGAAACTAGAAGCAATCCCACTAAAATCAGAGGCAAGACTTGGTTGCCCACTCTCTCCCTTTCTATTCAATATAGTACTTGAAGTTCTAGCCAGAGCAATTAAACAACAAAAGTAGATGAAGGGGAAAGGAAGAAGTCAAAGTATAGCTGCTTGCAGTTGATATGATAGTATACATAAGCAACCAAAAAAATTCCACCAGAGAACTCCTACAGCTGAAATAAACTTCAGCAAAGTGGCTGGATATAAAACTAACTCAAATCAGTAGCCTTCCTTTATATAAATGATAAGCAGGCTGAGAAAGAAATTAGGGAAACAACACTCTTCACAATAGCCACAAATAATATAAAATAGCTTGGTATGCCTCTTACCAAGCAACTGAAAGATCTGTATGACAAGAACTTCAAATCCCTGAAGAAAGAAATCAAAGAATACCTCAGAAGATGGAAAGATATCCCATGCTCATGGATTCATAGGATTAACATGGTGAAAATGACTATCTTACCAAAAGCAATCTAAAGATTCAATGCAATCCCCATCAAAATTCCAACACAATTCTTCACAGACATGGAAAGAGAAGTTCTCAACTTCATATGGAAAAACAAAAGAACCCAGGATAGCCAAGACAATCCTCAAAAATAAAAGATCTGAGGGAATCAATATTTCTGACCTTAAGCTATACCGCAAAGCAATACTGATAAAAACCACATGATATCAGTACGGAGACAGATAGGTCAACTAAAGAAATAGAATTGAAGACCCAGAAATAAACCCACACACCTTTTGACACGTGGTCTTTGACAAATAAGCCAAAAACATACAATGGAAAAAAGGAAGCATCTTCAATAAGTGATGCTGGTCTAACTGGCTGTCTGTATGAAAAAGAATGAAAATATGACAAATTGACAACCTACAGATTGGGAAAAAAACTTCATTAACACTAAAACATCCCATAGAGGGCTAATATCCAAAATATATAAAGAACTCAAGAAGTTAACCTCCCAAAAACAAAAAACCAAATAACCCAATTAAAAAATGGGGTACAGAGCTAAACATAGAATTCACAACAGAAGAATCTCCAATGGCTGAGAAGTACTTAAAGAAATGTTCAAAGTCCTTATTCATCAGGGAAATGCACAGCAAAACAACCCTGAGATTCGACTTTACACCAATCAGAATGGCTAAGATCAAAAACTCAAGTGGCACACATGCTGGTGAGGATGTGGAGAAAGACGAACACTTCTCCATTGCTGGCAGGATTGCACACTGGCACAACTACTTTGAAATCAATATGGCAGTTCCTGAGAAAATTGGAAATAGTTCTACCTGAAGACCCAGCTATACCATTCTTGGGCATTTACCTTAAAGATGCTCTGCCATATCACAAGGACACATGCTCCACTATGTTCATAGCAGCCTTATTTGTAATAGCCAGAAGCTGGAAACAACCCAGATGTCCCTCAACTGAAGAATGGATTCAGAAAATATGGTACATTTACACAATGGAATACTACTCAGCTATTAAAAAAGTGGACATCATGAATTTTGAAGGCAAATGGTTGGAACTGGAAAATATCATCCTGAGGTAACCCAGACTCAAAAGAACATGCATGGTATGTACTCACTGATAAGTGGATATGATCCAAAAAGTACAAACTAGCTAGCATACAACCCACAGACTGTAAGAAGTATAACAAGCAGAAAGGCCCAAGAGATGATGCTTCAATCTTCCAAGGGAGAAGAAAATAATCACGGGAGGGAGGGACCTGGATGGAAGAGAGGAGGGGAAGGGGAAAAGGGGGACAGGATCAGGTAGAGGGGATGGACAGGAGAGAAACCCAGAGGGCCAGGAAAATGAATGGAAATATACAGCCTCAGAGGTAGGAGTTACGGGGACGCTCTAGAAAGTACCAGAGAGCCAGGAGATGAGAGACTCTCAGGACTCAATGGGGGTGGCCTTAGCCACAATGCCCAACAATGGGAGAGGGAACTCAAAGAGTCTACGTCCAGTAGACAGTCAGGGCCACAAGTGGAGGGACATGGTTACTGACCTACAGTCAAAAGTTCTGACCCAGAACTGTTCCTGTCTAAAAGAACGGAAAGGACAAAAACAGAGAAGAGATTGATGACAGGAGCTAGCATGGCTGTCCTCTGAGAGGCCCTACCATCAGCTGACTGGGACAGACACAGATACTTACACCAACCATTGGACTGAATCTGGGGACTCCTATGGTTGAATTAGGGGAAGGATTGAAGAAGAAGCTGAATGGAGAGAGTGACCCCATAGGAAGACTAGCAGTTTCAACTAACCTGGAGGCCAGGGAGCTCCCAGAGACTTAGCCACCAACCAGGCAGCATACTCAGGCTGGTCGGAGGCCCCCAGCACATATACAGCAGAGGACTGCCTGGTCTGGCCTCAGTGGGAGAAGATGCTGAGCCTAATCCTTGAGAGACTTGAAGCTCCAGTGAAGGGGGAGGTGTGTGTGGGAGCACCCTTTTGGAGGCAAGGGGGAGGAGGAGTGGGATGAGGAACTGTGGGAGGGAGACTGAGAGGGGGGACAATGGCTAGAATGAAAATAAATAAAATAATTAATTTTAAAAAGTCTGACATGAAATGATATTTTGGCAGAAAAGCAATCTAGATAGGTTCCTCCTTATAGCCCAGTCCTTCTGCCTTGGCCTGCCAAATGCTAGGACTACAGACATAAGCCACCATGCCCAAGCTAATTCAGACCTAATGTGCAAATTACACCACTGCTTGTGACACTGAGAGAGGTGTAATTGAGGAGACCACTAGGCACATAATTATCAAGTTACAGGAGCACTAATTCACAGTAAACAAGGCTAGCCCAAGTCTAGGTTTCTCTCATTGCTTGTTTTGTTTTGTTTTTGTTTTGTTTTTCTCTGCTTCCTTCTATTGGCTTCATGAGTTTTCCTCTTCTTTAGTGGGCCCTATAATCATGTGCTGTACATTAGCAAGCCAGATCTTCTTGCATTCCATCTTCAAATATTAAAGGCAAGAGTAGCAACAAATGCAAGTAAATTCTCTAGAAAAGCATTAAGTTATTTCAGAGATGGGATTATTGCCGGAGCTGGCTTGCTTTCCTTATGAGAAAAACAGCCAAGAGCCTGTGGCTGAAGTCTGAAGGCCTTGGCCACCTTTAGCAACTGTGCAGTCATCAATCTGGGAGCCGCCACATCAGTGTTCCCCAAGGGCTCCTGACTCCTTACAATGGAGAGTTTTCATTATGAAACCATAAAAGTGATGATCCCTCACACAGGTCAGATGGTAGCAAGAGAGAGTCCGTGATCCAAGAATTTGAAAGGCTGGGACCTCTAGGAATGGCAGAGCTTGATGATGCCTCAACTAGTAGACAGTAGAAAAGAGGAAGCTTTGTGCTAATGACACAGAAGCTGCCTCTGCAGGGCTTGTTCCATGAAGCGATGAGGCCATTTCTGTGAAATCCTTTGCTTTCCAAATACATCTTAACATGATGTTTTCAAACCGCAGGTGTTGAATTGTTGAATTGTGAAGTCAACCCAGTGGATCACAACCTGGAGTATTCTCAGTTGAAGTGGAAGAAAATGGGTATGTCAGGCACATATGAAGGGCATTAGTGTCCGGTTGTCTAGTGAGTATCAGTCTAAAATTACTTCCATTTTGTTTACCCTTGCATCGATGGGCAACGCAGCCCACATGAAGTACACATTTGGTAAATTGTGGCATATGTTTATTCCTGAGGAACAACCATTACAGCTACCAAAACAAACATGTCCGTGCCTCCCAGACTCTCCTCCTCCCTCTTCATGATCACTCTCCCACTCTACCTCACTGCATTCTCTATCTTTGGACCCTTGGTCTGTCAGTATAGATGAATACATTTTCATAGTCTTAACTTTGCATTCATGTCTACGCACACTTCAAGTTGGCTTGTAGATGGTGTATGGTAACGCTTGGGCTTCACTTGATTGCATTCAGCACTGTTGGTTGAAAAAATTATCCTCTGCCCATTCAGTTACTTTGACACCATTCTTAAAAATCAGTCAGCTGCATGTGTGGGTCCATCTCTATGTGTGTTTCAGAAAGCCCCTGGAACCCCCCTCTCTCTGCCTCTCTAGCGCTGGGATTATACAAGCAGACCACCATACTCTACTTTTGTACATGAGTTCTGGGGATCCAAACTCAGGTCCTCATGCTTGCACAAGCAGGCGCTTTATCAACTGAGACACCTCCCCAACCCCTGAAAAAGTCATTTTTGAATGATATGGTGGCTGCTGGATTGTGCTATGCTTTGGATGTGTTCTGCACTGCCCATGTGCAGTGATATGGCTAAATGACAACATAAGGGGTGCCCTTATGAGGTCATGAGGGTGCCCTCATGAATAATGGATTAGTGCCTGAATTGTAGGGATGAATTCCTAGTAAAAGGATGTGTTCCACACTTCCCCCCCCACTCCATCCCCCCCATACACACTTGCTCTTCTTCCTACTCAGGCTTCTTGTAAACAAAGAAAGCACTCACCCACAGGAAATTCTTCACATGTGCAAATCATCCCATGTTGGGTGTTCTTTTATAGGCCCATAAAACAAATTTTTGTTTGTTTGTTTTCTTGCTGGCTTGTTTTATCTGTTCAGTTGTGGTTTTATTCTTGGTGGGGAGGTGGGGCAAGGTGATGTGAATATGCCCAGTCTTGCTTTGTAGCTCCAGCTGGTAAGGAGCTTGCTCTGTATGATGGTTAGTGTTAATTGTCAACTTGACAGAAGCTAGAATTACCTGGGAGATGGGCCTCCGGGCATGCCTGTGGGAGAGTATCTTGTTTATGTTAACTGAGGTGGTCAGATAAGCTCCTGGTTAGGTTAAATGGGTGGAGAAGACCCTCTGTGGGTGGCACCATTCCCTAGCTTGCTCTGACTCTGATTGTAGATCTCTTGCTGCCTTGGCTTCTCTGCCAAGACTGTATCCTCTCTCAGCCAGAACAAACCCTCTCTTCCTTAAGTTGTTTTTGTCAAGAGTATTTTGTATCACCAAGGCAGGAAGAGACACTAAAACATTATGTAGCTCAGGACTTTGAGGCAATCCCTCTGCCTCAGGTTTCCCAAACTTTAGGATTACGTGTGTGTGTGTGTGTGTGTGTGTGTGTGTGTGTGTGTGTGTGTATCGCCACACCCAGCTTGTTTTTTCACCATCTTCCCTGCCTTCCAAATATTCAGTCTTTGCCTCCTTCAGCACAGAGGATACATTATAACCACCTTTTGACAGCTGTCTGTCGGTGGCATAGCCAGCAATCCCAACATTTCAGAGGAAGCAGGAGGATTGTGAGCTCCAGGCGAGTGTTGATTGTAGGAGACACCAGTCAAAACAGAAACCGAAACGACACAAACTTTATCTACAAATTCTATCGAAAGTGTCTTTTCTGGTCTCTGTTTGGATGGGTCTCTTTGTTAGATGAACGCCTTTCTTTCCATTTCAGCCATGTTTTAGATTGGATAACAGGCCTGGTAGTTTGTCTTGTTAGTATTAAGACATTTATGTATTCTCATAAATATACTTGTGTGTAGTTCTAGAGCACAGCTAAATTACTGTCCTTTCTGGGCTTGTGGTAATAGGGGAAATCACAGCCACCTTTTGTCTAGGGATAATTCTGTCCCATGACTAAGGTCCTAGCTTTCTGAGCAGGCTCACCCAAAACCCCATTGACTATGAAGTTCTCCACTCTGGCTTTTCTGGGTAATTTTCCCCAAGCCTCAGCTAAATTCCCAACATGTGTGAGCTGACAAGCACTGACCAGGTGACTTCTGATCCCCCAAAGCATTCCCTGGGACACATTGCCATTTCTAGTGCTTTGTTCTGTGGTCGCCTCCAGCTCTAGGTCCTTGTCCTGAACCCCACAACCTGGCTTTCTCCTTCCTGCACCACAGTGGTGTTTGGTTTCCATCCAGAGACAAAGGACTGAGGTGCATATTTTACATATCAAAGCATACCTGGCCTCCAGGTTCTCCCAGCATTCCTCAGTCCCTATCTGGTATACCCTGCCCCCAACCATAAACTTCCCCACCCCAGGGCTGGGCCACCCTTCCCTGAGAGGCTCTTTCCTATATAATCCAGACATTTTGGCTTCTCTGGCTTCCTCTCTCTTCTTCTCTGCCCTTTCTCTTCCCCTTTCCCTCCATGGCAACTCCCCTGGCCTCAGTGAATTCGCCTGAGAGCAGCTTCCCAATAAACCTGCCTTTAATATAATCTAATCTGGTTTGAACTAGCTCATTTCACTGGCAAAGAAATAACCTATCAGAGGGTGTGGAAACCCAGGGATCAAACCTGGGCAAACAGGCATGACCAGAAAAGAGTGTGAAAGAAATCGTTCTGCAAGAACACCAGGAAGTGGCAGGGTCTTAGGTGGAAAGTGGGTGATGGGATCGAGGGGCCTGCGCTGATAGGGCTTGGCCTACATGGCGGGGCACAGAGGTTAAGACCGGCATTGGGACATTCCAACTTCCACTGGACAGGCTGCAGACAGGAAGGGCATGGCTTGGTGGGCTGCCTCTGATTGAGGCAGCTGAGAGACCCAATGTCTTTCTGGACAGACTGCATTTAAAACATTTCCCTGGCAGAGTTGGCTTAGGCTTGACCCCAGTGGGATGGGGCAAAGCGACCTCCCTGTCCCCTCTTCAGGGATGCTGTTGGCCTCTGAGCAACTGCTAAGGCTTAGGCAGAGCCTGTCAGGAAAACTTGCCTCTTCCAGGCTTTAAAGACTTTAAAAGCCATTTTTACCAACTCCTGTACTGGGGGGCTGTTTGAGGACCATCCTATGCCTTTTTTTAAAAGCTTTTTTCCTGAATATCTGGCCAACACTGAGAAATAAAATGAGTAGCAATGATCCTGTCTCCTGCTAAGGAGGCTGGGTTCAGGCCGGTATATGGGATCATGGACTCCTGTAATCAACTTAAAAAAATGGCCAGATTTTTGTCCGATTGTTATGTGATTTCTCGGAGCTCACTAAAGTTAACAACTTTATTTGAGACCGATTCCATTCCCTGAAGGAGGCAGCAAACCATGAGGTCCCTCCTCTGGTGGCCATTTTGACCCGGTTGGTAATTCCAGTTGGGTTCTATAGCTGGCATGGCCTTGTTAACCCACTTAACATACTGGGTCTGGTCTGCATACTGCCTGGCAGCTGCCTGAACCCATCCACATTCCTCAGGAGTAAGGGTGGAAGTCTGTATGACATAAAAGTCATGCCAAATTAGGTCATAGACCTGGCAAAGGTAGCAGAACCCTTTCATATAGGCAGATGGGTTGGCAAAGAAGGAACCTAGCCGTTTTCAATCTGGGATAGGTCCTGCAGGGAAAAAAGATTATGGACCTGAATAAACCCCTTAGTTCCCACCCCCACCCCACCCCTGGAGCCGGTAGAGGAGAGCAGAGGCCTGCTTGGACCACATGTGAGATGCCACAGGGAGAGACTCCTTGTGGAGGAGGCCAGTGTGTGGATGGAGACCAGGGTGGGGGTTGTGGGGTCGTAGAAGAGGAAGAGAGCAGAGGAGGCACTGAGGAGGGAAGAGGATGGTGAGGAGATGGGTAAAGGGAGGTTGTTGACTATCAAATGGAGCCTGTGAGAGTGAGGAAGAGGGAGAGACAGTGGGAAGAGAGATGGAGGAGAGGCAAGAGCTAAGGGGGGAGAGGTTGGCCCTTGGCCTGTGTCTTCAAGGGGTGGCGGTGGGGGAGATCTGTGAGGCAAGTAGGGAGAGAAGATGGGTGTCAGGAAAGGTTATGGGGTCCAGAGAGAGGATGGCTTTAAATCTGCTGAGGAATCCTTGGGGCCAGAGAGCTTGTCTGAGAGCAGTTTCCCAATAAACCCTGCCTTTAATATAATCCAATCTGGCTTGAATTGGCTCGTTTTACCAGTGCAGAAATAACCTATCAAATGGGAAACTCCCCCAGTAGCAAGCTGGCTAACGGCAGGGCCCACTTCCTTCGTTTTCTCTTCCTTAGGAAGCACTTTCCAAAACAGTCTGATAAGATCAGCATCAAAATATTGTTGTCTTAAAACGGCAACCTACAGATTGGGAAAAGATCTTTACCAATCCTACATCCGATAGAGGGCTAATATCCAATGGATACAAAGAACTCAAGAAGCTAGACTCCAGAGATCCAAATAACTCTATCAAAAAATGGGGAAGTGAGCTAAACAGAAAATTCTCAACTGAGGAAACTCAAATGGCCGAGAAGCACCTAAAGAAATGTTCAACATCCTTAGTCATCAGGGGAATGCAAATCAAAACAACCCTGAGATTTCACCTCACACCAGTCAGAATGCTAAGATCAAAAACTCAGGTGACAGTAGATGCTGGCGAGGATATGGAGAAAGAGGAACACTCCTCCATTGCTGGTGGGAATGCAAGCTGGTACAACCACTCTGCAAATCAGTTTGGAGGATCCTCAGAAAAATGAACATAATACTACCTGAGGACCCAGCTATTTTACTCCTGGGCATATACCTAGAAGATGCTCCAATATGTAATAAAGACACATGTTCCACTATGTTCATAGCAGCCATATTTATAATAGCCAGAAGCTGGAAACAACCCAGATGTCCCTCCACAGAGGAATGGATACAGAAAATGTGGTACATTTACACAATGGAATACTACTCAGCTATTAAAAACAATGACTTCATGAAATTTGCAGACAAATGGATGGAACTTGAAAATATCATCCTGAACGAGTTAACACAGTCCCAAAAGAATGAACATGGTATGTACTCACTGTTAAGTGATTATTAGCCCAAAAGTTCGAAATACCCAAGAGTCACTTCACAGCAACAGTAGGGCTGAGTGTGAGGTCCCAGATGGAGGACTTGGAGAAGGTACTGAAGAAGCTGAGGAAGTTTGCATCCCCAGGGAAGCAGCAACAGTGGCAACTGGCCTGACTCCTCGACACTCCTGGAGACTGATCCACCAACCAAAGAATACACATGGAGGGACCCATGGTGCTGGCCACATATGTGGCAGAGGAGGGTCTTGTTAGCCATCAGGGGGAGGAGAGGCCCTTGGGCCTGAGGGTGTTAGATCCCCCAGTAGAGGAGAATGCCAAGGAGGGAAGACGAGAGTGGGTGGGTGGGTGGGAGAATACCCCCATAGTGGCAGGGGGAGGGGGAAGGAAATGAGGAGGTTCCAAAGGGGAGATCTGGAAAGGGGAAAACATTTGAAATGTGAATAAAGTATGAAAAATTTAAAAAATTAAAATTAAAAATAAAAAAAATGTTGTCTTATATATTTTGTCGAGTTTATGATTGGAAGATAAACTTGGCTCCTCTTTATCTTGGTCAGAAGTAAAAGTCTCCAGTGTGTTCTTTGTATGTCTGTGGGGTTGTTGTAAACAGTACTGTCTGTGACATACACCCACAAGTAGCACGTTTCTACCCACGCAAAGGCTCAACCAGCTGTGAACTGCCTTTTCTTAGCATCTTCCTAGTTTGCCCTTCTAGGGGACTCCATAGCTTAAATAAAGATAAGTCTTGATTCAAGTGGCTTAAATAATTTAGATCCCACACTGAAGACAAGGAGAAATCACGTCCAGTCCTTACAAATGCCCAGATCAGCTTTACTAGGAGTAGATGCTATCAGCAGAGATGCACGTCTCAGGTGCCCATCAGCTTGATGGATAGCAGTGTTCAAGCAAGAGGACCTCCAGCTTGGCACGGGAAAGAGACAAGGATCAGCCTGGCACACCTCACAGACCTCTGGACACAAATGGCATGAATTCAATTCTAGACAAAAGGAAGGAATGTTGAGGCTTTGAGTCTTCTAGGACCTCAAGGCACTCAGGAGCTGAGTGTCTCTCATATACAAGTGGCACTTATAGCATGTAAGGCAGGGAAGAATAGACACCACACCCTGTAACATACAAATGTTTATACTACAGTTTGCTCACCCGTTAGAGGGTGCTTGGCTCAAAAGCCATTCCTATCCATGTTTGAAAGGACCATCTGGAGAAACACAATGTACAATTTTACAAGATTTGGAGCAGAGCCTGCCTGAATTCAAATCCTACCCCTGAAACAAATAAGTGGGACTCTGAGCATCTCTAAGTCTCCGTTTCATCATTTGTAAAATAAGGTATCATCTTATTGTGAAGAATGTTCTGTAGGAGTCTTGACTCATAATATTCACTCAGAAACCAGCTGTCGTCACTATCCTAGCAGCTATTTGAGGAAGAAATGGTGACAGAGGTGGTTCCTCTTCACTTGTCAAAGGAAGACATGCCATGTCCTAAAATGAAGTTCATCTGAGCCTGGATGGCGGGGGGGGGGGGGGGGAGGGCACATGGGGAGAAACAACTTAGTCTTGTCTAAACTCCAGAAAGACCCCAGTTATTAGAATATTCTAAGTAAGGACGACTGTCCTTGGGCCAGTTGACAGCCCTTTCAGATTTACCTTTCCTTGAAGACTCAGTCTTTCCCATAACAGTGGCCTCTGCCCAGGCCCTGGAAAGCAGGGTAAAGGCTGCTTTGGCTCACTTTCCAAGAGTTGCCAGCATTGCCTGACACTGTGTGTACCGAGGGCCCTTCCTCTAAAGCCCTCAGCCTGGTTCAAGGGTGAAGGTGGTCAAGCTTGATAGCAGAGCAAGCAGAAGAGCTACTGAGATCTGCTGGCATGGGACCAAGTCAGAGAGGCCTGTCAGCAGGGCAGCTAAGTGTCCCAACAGTTGACGAATGACCCCTGCCCTAACAGGCTTCTGTGGCCATGGGCAATCCTACTCATCCATAATAATCAGCAGAAGAGAGATCAACCTTCTCTTCAAAACAGCACTTGGCCTCAGAGTGGAGACAACCCTGTTATGACTGGAATTCTCCAAGGGCCCTCTGACCACCTTCTCCATCTCACCAAGAAAATTACAATTACTGATTAATTTTATAAATGTGCTAAGTATTTCATTTCTGTGAAGCCTATACACAGATCTCCCTTACCTCAAGACTTTATATTGAAATGTGGGTCCTTAAAGTTGACAGTGTTAAATATCTACGTCTTGACCACACATCAACTCACATTCAACGCCAGCCCTTCTTTGCTGGCTCTTTTTTTTTGTTTGTTTGTTTTTTTGTTTTTTTGTTTTTTTGAGTCAGGGTTTCTCTGTGTAGTCCAGGCTGTCCTGGAACTCACTCTGTAGACCAGGCTGGCCTCGAACTCGGAAATTCGCCCCCCTCTGCCTTCCAAGTGCTGGGATTAAAAGCGTGCACCACCACTGCCCGGCTTTTTGCTGGCTCTTTCAGCTGCTCAGTTCTTTCTCCTTCTCTTCACACTCACTCCTCTTTTCCTTTCCACCTATCAGCATGGCCCAGTTCTCATTCTCCCTACTAACAGATCCCAAGGTTCCACTGACTCCACAGCCGTCTATACCCTTAACGGCAGCATAACATTGCAAATAAATCATAATCTAATTTCAGAGCAAATACTTCAGTGGAGCTCTGGGTTCTATCTCCAGCACTGCTGGGGTAGATTATATTTTGTAAAAAGAAAATATCCCTTTCTCTCTATCCAACCCACTTCTATACCTCTTAGCTAGTGACAGTTTGTTGTACTTTGCTTATACTTACATACCATTTAGAGGTTAGCCTATTGACTAATAGGAGACTCTTGGGAGCCGTAACGCCTGAGATTGAATTCTGACCTTGTCATTTACTATTTCAGGAATATTAAAGAAGTGGCAACCTTTCTATACGTTAGTTTATCCATATAAGATTGATATAATAGTAATATAGAGTTCTTTTTTTATAAATTACATTTGAAAAAAGAATGTGTGTGTGTGTGTGTGTGTGTGTGTGTGTGTGTGTGTGTGTGTAGGCATGCACATGCCACCTGTGGAGGTCAGAGGAAAACTCGAGGAATCAGTTTTTTCCTTCCACAATGTGGGACTCAGGAATCACACTCAGATAATCAGGCTAGGAGGCTAGCACTTTTACCATTGAATTATCTTGTTGGGACCCACAGAGTTCTTTGGAAGACTAATAAGTTAAAATAATGCCTGATATATAAGTACTATGTAGGTGTGATCATTATGGATTTTATTGTTATTTATGTATTTTTGCTCTTTGTTACACAGATGAGACCACAGTATGAATACTGTTCTACAAGCTTACGGCATCTAGTAACATACCAAATGCATCTCTGAACACCAGTACAACCTCATACAACATAAGGACAGCATGCCATTCAATTGTCTTGTGTAAGAATTGGATCTACTTTTAAGTCCCGAGTATAAAATAGTATAAAAGGATGCTGGCAGGGCTGGAGAGATGGCTCAGTGGCCAAGAGCACTTGCTGCTTTTCAGATGACCCAGCTTCAGTTTCCATCACCTGCCTAGTGGCTCACAACCATCTGTAATTCCAGTTCCAGGGGCTCTCTTGCCCTCATCTGACCTCTGCAGGTACTGCATGTGGTGTACATACATGCAGGCAGGTAAAACACTCATGCTACCCATAAAGATAACATATGGGTAAATGGCTGGGCTAGAGAGGGTGACTCTGAGGCTCTGGATATCTGGTTTTCTCAATGCTGAGTTCCTAGAGGGCAGGGCTGGTCTCCCCCTATACCCTAAAGCTGCCGAGGGCAGTTTGTTACGCACAGAGGACTGGTGAGCTCTTGATTGTTCTTACTGATCAATTTTCATGTGTTCCTTTCCAAACATGGTTTCCTGACAGGCACTTGAAAAGGAAGTCTCCTTTTTGCCCCTTCCCATGACCTGGAATGGGAAAAACTGATCCCTCTGGGAAGGGCTATGTATAACCTGCCGAGAAAGTCTCAGGGAGTCCTAAAATGACATAAATACAAAAAAGAGGCTGAGCTGGGCATGGCAGTGAATGCAGGCAATCCCAGCTCTTGGAAATGAGAGCAGCTCAAGTTCAAGGGTAGTCTCAGCTCTACAGCAAGTTTCAGACCAGCCTAAACTACATGAGAACCTATCTCAAAGGAACCAAAAAAGAGGCTACAGGGATTGTGCAGTCTGTAAAGTGTTAGCCTTGTAAGGCATAAAGACCTGTGTTCGATACCCAGAACCTATGTTTGGAGAAGAGAGAAAGAACTTTAAAAAGTTAGGGGGGGGGGTCTTGTAATCCTAGCACTGAGGAGTCCGAGAGAAATGGATCACTGAAGCTTTCTGCACAACTAACCTAGCTGGCTTGGTGAAGTCCAATCTAGTGACAGGCCCAGTTTCAACCAGAAAAGAAAAGAAGGTGAGGATGGCACCTGAGGTTAACTTCTGCCCCCCATGCACACTTGCACACATATGCATGCACATGAGCACACCCACTGTCTTTAGATGAATGATAAGTATGTGCATGTGTGAGTGCATGAACAGTCAGGCATGTGCTCTCAATGGCATGCCAATCCCTTACTCTCTACCCTGTTTCTTCTCCCATTATTTTCTACCTATGCCTGGCGATCAGAACACAGAGGTGATGAATAGTTAGGAACTATATTCAGAAGTATATTCATGGCTATCCTGCATTCAAAAGTCATGAAAATTAGGGAACACCCCATTCACTGTAAACCAGTCCAGCATCTGGCTGTAAGTAATGTGAGTTGGGAGCCAGACTCAATGATCTAGCAACTTCATGACTTTATTCTTCTATGCCTCAGTTTCTCCATTTTTAAGGTGATGATGATAGTAACACTTACAGAGTCACACTGATTTCAATTCATAAAGTACCTTTAACAGTACCTGGCAGAGTCAGAACCCAGTAAACGTCCATTTTATTATCACTACAGCTAAATGCCTCTGCTAACTCGCACCTCCAATCCTATTTTCTTTTGTACTAACTTGCTTAAGATTTACTGTTTAAAGAGAATTTTTTTAAAAAAAAAATCATGCATGCACACATACACAAGCATGCACACACTGGGGGGTGCAGGAGGAAAAGGGAGGGGGAGGAAGGGAGGGAGGGAGGGAAAGAGAATTACTCAGACGCTTGGTGGGGAGAAAATTTATCACTTTAGAAATTGTTCACAACGAAAGGATGAGGGCCATTTCAAGAACCATCTGATTAAATCTGTAAGCAGTAGGCACAGAAATCCCTCTGGACTTCAAAAATCAGATGGGCATCTAGTCAAATCATTCCTGTAGAGGGAGCTTACAATTTAAACTGACATAGCAAAAGGAACCAAGCAGTCCAGCAAGTCCGTCTTCTAAAATGGTTGTTGGGGGCAGGGTAGATGTTTAAAAGCAGGACAAAATGTTTAATGGCTTCTTGATCTACTGAATATCTTTATTACCTGATTGTTCTGTCACTTCCTGAAGCTGTGTGCTAACAGGGCTGACACTGCCCTCATGAGCAGTGTGCATCTCCTGCTTCCTTGAGCTTACAGCAGGATGGATCAGAAGTATGTGTGTCCTATGAGGAACAGCTCCAACAGAAGGAGAATCAAGAGGAAGTCTAAAAGGTGCCGCTGGCTGTTGGACTCTGGAAAGCCAGTGGCCTGCTCCAGCCTCTGGCCATACAACAGCCTCATTGTATGAGGACAGAAAACTTAACTGAGGCTTGCCTGCAAGCATATTTGAACTTGGACCTCCGGAGCAAGGGCTGGCAGCCAGCTTCCATACCCAGACACGCCCCCCTCCTCTCCTTCATTCTCTTCTCCATCTTTGCGAGAGCATTTAGTTCCATTTAAGTCCGGGAGACCTGGCAAAAACAACACTCCAAACGCCACTTCCAATTATGGCAATGGGATCCTCTATGCCAAGGAGACACAGCTTGTCAGCTCCCAGAGTCCTTTAGACTAGACTTCGAGTATTTGTCTTCTCTGCTTACACCAGCAAAAGGGCTATGCTCTTTTTTCTTTTTTGTATTGTTTATCTGTTTATTTTATTTGTTTTTAGGAGAATGACTTATCAACATCAGCAGTGAAGAGCATTCCAGATTCCTAACACTAGAATGATCTCAGCCGGACACAGTTCAGGTAAGGGGACCAAAGCAGCACTCTGAGAAGGTCGTAGCCACCCCATCCCACCCACACCCCCAGATAAACTATAGCCTTGCCCTCCCTTCTTACTTGGTGTTGGCTTTATTAACATTTGCTACTTGGTGGATGCAACTAAGTCCTGAACTCAGGAAAAGAATGTTTTTTACCCTGCACAGTCAACAAAGGTTGATTAATCTATTGGTCTTCAAATCCAAGTCATCCTTCACACCTCTCAGCCTGCCGTGCTTGCTTTATCACTGGGGTCTGAATTCTTAGTGAAGTCACCTTTCAATTCTAACCTGTGGTTAGCTTGACACAAACCTCAACATATCTAGGAAGAAAGAATTACAACTGAGGAATTGCCTCCTTCTCATTGGCCTGTGGACATGTCTATGGGGCATTTTCTTGATAAAAGATTGATATGGGAGGGCCCAGCCCACTGTGGGTGGTGTCACTCCTGCGCAGGTGGGCCTGGTTTGTATAGGAAGCAGGCTCCTTACCGGATTCCTTTGTGGTTTCCCTGGGATTGAACTCAAGTCTTCAGGCTTGGGAGCAAGTATCTTTACCTGCTAAGCTATCTACTCAGGTTCTATTTTACCATAATTCTCCTCTTTCTCTCCCCTGCCCCTGCCCCCAATCTCTGACAAGCCCAGGATGGATGGACTTGCACTCCTGATTCTCTGCCTTGGCCATCAAGTGTTGGGATTACATATAACATGACAGACACCAGTTCACTCCTTGGTAAAGTTAAACTAATCCCTCCAGGTCTAGGATCAGGGGCCACCTACCCACTTCAAAATTCTTATTATCCAATATTGGATTAATGGGTTCTCCTAACTCTGATAATTCACTTCCAGTCCAAGACTGATCAAAGGGCTGTAAACATCTCTGTTTACCTGCTCTGCTTACCTAGATTCTGAGCTTTTTGAGCACGAGGATCATACTTTGCTCACAAATGTCTCCTAGCACAGTAACCTAACACACAGCTCTCCACGAGTGCTTGATGAAGACTAGTGTAAGCACCTGAAGGCAAGCTGACACCCAGGCACCATGATGCGGGCTGCCGTGTCAGCAGCAATTATGACACAGGTGTCTGTCTGTGATCGACTATGATCACAGCAGGTTTTTAAAGGGGAAACTTCTCTCTGGAGGAAATCAAAGCCAAGTTTGCCCAAAAACCATGGAGCACTGTGAACCCTCTTACAGAAAATTGTCAGAGGACTCTAGGCCTTTTGTGATGACTTGGAAAAATTTAGAAAGTAGGCAGTCTAAACTTACAGTGTCTAAAAGAGCAATTTCAAGAAATTGCTTTTACTTCACCACAACTAAGGAAGACATGTCTGATTTGGAATTCATAAATCTTAAGAATAATAATTAAAAAAAAAAAACAAGCATAATAAAGGATATGAGCCACATGGGTTCAATGATAACCAGGGTGAAAATAGGAGTGATCTTTATGACTTATTCAAGGTAATTCCTCTAACCACATATCCTTACTACTATTAAAGTCTTATCATTTTCTTTAAATGTTTGAATATTAAAATGTTCTTAAATTCTTTAATTAAAAAAAAAAAAAAAAACTTCAGACAACTTCTTTGTTAGTTCATGTGACATTTCCACAATTTTTTAAAAAGAATGACTAGAGCCAAAAACTGAGCATGCCTGGTTGATACTGGTAATTAAAAATTCACTTCCTAGGCTAGGGATGGAGCTCCATTGGTAGAGTGTTTGTCTAGCATGCATAGAGCTCTGGATTTGATCTTTAGTACCACATGCACTACACATAGTAATACAGCCTATACTTGCAATGCTTAGGAGGTAGAAGAAGGAAAAACAAAAGTTCAAGGTCATCCTTTGTGGGACCATGGACCATGCTAGGAAACTTGGTAAGGTAGAGCAGGTCTGAGTCCCCAGCACTTACATACACTTGAGACTACCAGTAGGCACCTCCCTGCTCCCTGCCAGGTTCCTGGCCTGGAACACGGATCCATACTCTCCATGTTGGTCAAGTAGCCCAAAACAGAGTTCTCCATGCTAATGAGGGTACCTAGAAGCCCGAGGGATTTAGCCAATAAGTTTTCCTTTCTGGATATTCCTCCTTCAAAAGAAATTTATTCTCTGGCCCACCTTGAGAAGTTGGTATGCATCCATTTTCCAGGATGAACAGTTAATAAACGGTATGGATAAACATGGATTGTCTCTTCCATAGAAACCATGGTGGGGAGCATGGATTTCACCTACAAAGCTATAGCCTAAGTCTCCCATAGAAGGCCTCTCTGTGCTTACAGATAACTGTTGCTACCTTCACTGATGAGCTAAGCCCAAGTTCCCCATTTCCCCCACCTGAGTTCGTCATCATCGAAGTCATCCTCAGCACACTGGTTCCACGGCCTTGTCTCTGGGCCATGGACCCCCCATCCTTCATTCCTGACTCTTCTGTGTGATACCCCAGTGGTGACTGGGTGCCTGAGAGTCAGGGAACCCAACTTTGGCCCCCTCCATCTTAGACTGTGTCTTCCTACCCCAAGTGGTGTCTCAATGCTTCCCAGCACCAGACAGTGGCAACACAAGGAGACACAGTCAAACACTCCCCACATTTTGCCTCCTCAGTAGTTGTGCCCAACACCCCAACGGCCAACAGTGGGCAAAATGTAGACCCACAATCCTTGGCAAAAGAAGACATTGAAGGTCATCGTGAGATTCGTAACTCTCCTGTCTTCTTCCTTTATATAAAAGAGAGCACCTCTTGCCCTTAAGTATATCCTAGAACTCTTGTCTAGAATGCATAGACTGAGGTCAGTCCTCAGCTGAAAACCAAACCACACAGGGGGTGGGGGGAGGCCTACCATGTGTCCAGATGATACAACTTCACTGAAAAACAATCATTCTTGCTCTCATTTACCATATGTGGGAGGAGGATGGCCTGGGAAAGTCATCACAAATGGCCTGTGTGCCTTTGGAAGCTTTTGCATTACCACCTCCTTTGCATACACCCCTCGTTAGCCTGTGACTAATAGACCCCAGCAGGGTCTGAGGAAATTTCCTGTGAAGCATGTGTCTCTTTCATCTTGGCTGCTGAGCTGACCTACTCCCTTCATCTTTGGGCTAGACACTTGCCACCACACAACATGTCCTACATGTATCTTTTTCATCTTGGGTGTCCCAGGAACCAAGCCCATTGGGTCTGCTTCAGTTTTAAGGCCTTTTCATCTGTATGACAACCACAGTTTCTACAGTCTCAAGAAGTAAAATTGTACAAAACCTTGTCTCCACTATCTAAATGCCCTGGAGAATGAAAAGGTCTTCAGGGACTCTGGCATTCCTCCAGGAAAAGGCTACCAAGCTACAGAAGAATTGGATGGTTGCCCAGTGGCCTTTGGAGGGCCTTGAACTTTACATAGGTTTTCTGAATAGAAGTTCTGTGTGGTGACCTGACAAGAGGGGAATTTTCCAAGCCTACTCTGTAGAAGTCAGCTGACATTGCTGTTCTGTAGCAAGTGTTCATACATTCTGAGTCTCAGTGTGCCTGATCCCCAGAGCATCATGGGGCCTCCCTCACTTGTCCTTCCTTTTGCCTATAGCAGCAACATCCACTCTTAAGTGGCAGGTCTCCGCCTGGGTGATTCCAACTTCTTTTAGTTCTGTTGAGTTTAACAGAAGTTATTTGTGTACCATCAATTGTGTTTATACACTGGGAAAAAAAATGATAACTCAGTGCCTGCCTTTAAAGAGCTACTGAAAATTACCACATAATATTTATTATCCACACAGCACGGGGTGGGGGCAACAGAAATGAGAAGATAGGTTCTTTTTGGAAACTAAGGCTGCTGGGAGAAAATGATATGTAATCTAATTCCTACAAGAAGAGCCAAGTGGAATATGAGACCTAGAAAACCATGGGAAGTGTTCTCAGCAGTGAGAACAGGAGGCAAAGGCCCAGGGAGGTGTGGAAAGCCATGATACTATCCAGAAGTGGTTAGGCATTAGTGGAGAAGTTAGAAAGCAAGGGTCAGAAAGAGAAAAGGAAGGGGCATGGCAAGGAAGAATAATACTGCAGAAGTTAGACACGGAGAACTTGAATCACCTGGAAGGGGGTGGGGATTAATTTAGTACAGAGTAGGGACTTGGTGTAAAAAGAGTCACCATTTGGTAATATAGGGAGTCATTTGGCTCAGCTTTCTATTAAACTAATATTTTAGTAGTTTGTTACCAATAAAATTAATATTTACTTAATTTTAAAAGCTAGAAATACAACCACCTAAAAATGGTAACCCAAAAGAGAGCCAAAATAGTCCTTAAAAAGGAAAAAGAAACTTACGGGTTTCACAGTTCCTGATTTTCAGATGTTATTGCAAAGCTGTAGCAATCTGAACATTGGGGTACTGGCATCAAGACAGACATACAGACTGATGGGATACAACAGAGAGGCCAGAAACAAACCATCATGTACATGGCCAAATTATTTTCAATGATGGTACTAAGAACATTGAAAGGAAAAGGAGGAACAAATTTCAACAGCATTAGAATGGGGGGCAGTGATCTGTGACAGGCAGTCTGGTACTCGGTTGAGCACAGGCATAAACTCTGGGCAACCCAGTAGAATCCGCAAGGGACTGGAAATGTTATGCCAACACTCCTGGGAGGCTTTTGGCGCCAGTCACGGTCACTTACCACCCCTCCTCAGGTAGAGGCATGGCACACAACCCCAAGCCATCCCATGTTAATGAGACACCTAGAAGCTTAGTCATGCCCCTTCCCAGTTACTATATCTGCCTCGCCTCTCCCAGAGGGGGCGGGTGTACAATTCCATCCATACCATTCTCCACATGATGAAAATAAACTTCTTAGAATTATAGACTGTCTCTTCATCTGGACCCTCCGTGGAAAAAGAGGGACCTGGCCCTCGATTAAGGAGCTGGGTCTAATCTCTCGCTGAGGGCTTCCCAGCACTCCCAGATGGTACCCATTCACCCAAGCCTAAGCAGGTAGTCTGGCGCCCCAAGCCGCCAAAACCTGGTCCTGGAGGGAACCCCAGCTGTGCTGCGGCTAGCCCATCTGGGGCACCCTGCGACTACTGCGGTGCCCCAGGCTAGAGAACCCATGGAGACAGCTGCTACACGTTCCCTGGGAATGTCCCCCTCCCCCACCCACAGCAACTGGAGGAAAAGAGGCAGTCCATGGGCTAGGAGAGACTATCTGCAGATCATATACTTAGTGTCTTAGTCAGGGTTTCTATTCCTGCACAAAACATCATGACCAAGAAGCAAGTTGGGGAGGAAAGGGTTTATTCAGCTTACTCTTCCATGCTGCTGTTCATCACCAAAGGAAGTCAGGACTGAAATCAAGCAGGTCAGGAAGCAGGAGCTGATGCAGAGGCCATGAGGAATGCTGCTTACTGGCTTGCTTGCTTCTTCTGGCTTGCTCAGCTGGCTTTCTTATAGAGCCCAAGACTACCAGCCCACAGATGGTACCACCCACAAAGGCCCCTCCCACCTTGATCACTAATTGAAAAAATGCCTTACAGCTGGATATCATGGAGGCATTTTCTCAACTGAAACTCCTTTCTCTGTGATAACTCCAGCTTGTGTCAAGTTGACACAAAACCAACCAGTACACTTAGTCAAGGGCTAATCTCCCCAAATCAAGAAGAACACCAGCAACTCGACAACAGTGAATCTGATTGGAAAATGGGCAGAGGACTGAACCAGACATTTCTCCAAAGAAAATTCACATTTGGGGCTAGGAGAAGTGTCTCAGTGGGCAAAAGCGCTTATTATGTGATGCTTGTGAGTTCAAACCCCAGAAGCAGGATGCAGAAGTAGAAAACTGACTCTTCAAAGTTGTCTTTCAACCTCTACACCTGTACTGTGGCATGTGTGTGCCCACTCCCCCCCCATATCAAACACAGACAGAATTTTAATAAATAAGAATGAATATATATATATATATATACCTCCAATAGTTGCCCAATACCATCAATCTAAAAGAAATATAAAGCAGACTCACCAAGTAAAACTTGCTATATAAATCAAATAAATAAGGGCCAGCAAGATGACATTTGCCACCAAGCCTTGTAATACATGCTGGTAAACATATGGAAGGTAACGATTAATCGTCACTGTCAACTCAACTGGATTTAGAGTCATCTAGGAGACTGGTGACGTATATCTCTGGCTGTGTCTCGGAGTGTATTTTCAGAGAGGGCTGACTGGGGGAGGGGAGGAACTCATCCTGATGGCAAGTGGAACCATCCCATTAGCAGGGGCCTCAGACAGAATAAAAAGGAGAAAAGTGACAGTCAAGTGGGTGCTATTATGCTCTGTCTCTGCTTCCTGACACTGAGTTGGCAAATATTTCTTCCTTGACTTTTGTATCTTGATGTTTTACAAATAAGACACAGAGAAAGTAGAAGCTGTATGCACAGCTGTTGAGGCTGCATAACTTGTTTTAGACACTGAGAACCTATGGAGGCACTTAGAAGTATTAAGAATGGAATTGCTATAGGATCCAACAATTCTACTCCTGGGAGTAAAACCAGAATGATTGAAAGTAGGAATTCAAATGGATTCAAGCTCGGTACAAATTGGAGGGATGGCTCATAAGAGCTACTCTTACAAAAGACCTGAGTTTTGTTCTAAACACCCACTGTCACTAGTTTCTAGCTCCTCCCCTTGGCATGTGTAGGCAACAGCCTATATCTGCCCCACCTCCTTAGAGACCTTCCTGGGGCTTTCCCAACATTAGAACTGGGCAAGCACTTAGTCCCTTCGGATACCATCCCAGCATAGCTAGGGACAGTGAGGTACTGGCAGTTTTGTGGGTTCTAGGTAGTGATCTGGTTACCCTTGCCCATTTTACATCCATCCCATCTTCTGGACTGCTTGTCCTGCAAACCTCACATTCCAGAACAAGGCAAGGACAACACATCTTGAAGTCCTACAATATCAAATTTCAAGAGGTTTTGCTTCTTCGATGTAATCCTGACAGGGAAATTTTACATCTACTAGGAATCCAGGAGCCTTGAGGAAAAATGAGGTCTGTCAATAGGTGTAGGGTTGGGTTAATTTATTCTCAATCTGCACTAGAGTCAAAGGTACTTACAGTCCTGTTTCCAGTGGCAAAGGGGGCATTAATATTGCACAGTTTGCAGTGGTAAAAGACTGACACCTTTGATCAAATGCCTGGAGACCAGGACAGGACAGCTTCTAAAAAGAGACAGACCGTAAGCATGTGAGATCTTGTCAGCCAGATGGTCTCTGTGGCAACTATTCACCACTATGATTGTAGCATAGAAACAGCCATAGACAATGTGTATGTGGACAGACATGGCCATGTTCCAATACAACTTTATTTTCAAAAATGGGAAGCAAGCCAGATCTGGCCCAGGAGGCATAGCTTCAGACTTCTGCCATAGAAGGTAAAGTTGTGGAGGAAGAAGCACTCGCTGCTGTTGGGTATTTCAGTGAGAATATGAACTGTAATGGGATTGATTAATCACTTCTGAGAGTGCTGGAGAACTTAAGGCAGAAAAGTGATGAGCTTGAGGTCCATCCATATAAGGAGTCTGAGCTCCCCTGTGGGTGAGAACTTTAAGCCGGACAGATACAGTGACGATAGAAACAAAGTCAGCAGATGCATGTCAGTTTGGAAACTGCTTACATGCACGTACACGATGGTCACTATCATAAGAATGGAAGAGAGACACAGGAAAAAGAGAAGAACACAGTAGGTAAAGGCAGACCCCAGAGTGGGGAGCCCAACATAGGCAGGTGAAAAAGCAACCCTAAAAGAGCCTGAAGCTGAAAGACTCCTGTAGAGAATGGTGTCACCAAAGCCAAAGAAACAGCAACTAAAGAAGCTAAGTGACTGCCACAAAGCTGGGCATGGTGTGGGCATGGACTGGGAAGGCTGAGGCAGAAAGATTTTGAGTTTGAGACCAGCTTAGGCTATTCAGAAAGACCCTATATCAAAACAAAAATGGACAAAGACCTCAACTGTATGTGGAGGATGATAAACGGAATGAGTCAAAACTGAAAGAGATTTTAAAATACCCACTGCTTTCCTAAGGAACATCTGGAAAGGAAAGCAAGACAAGAACCTTGGGAGGTTGTCAGTCAATAGGAACATCTGTCTGTCTACCAGCTCTCCCCCCCCCCTTTTTGTTTTTTTTTTTTTTAAGACAAGAGTGCTGCTTTGCTTGGAGCTGTTTAACTTAGGGGCAGACAGCACAAAGAATTTAAGAAGTGTTTTTTTCCATGAGTATGGGAGGCTGTGCTGGCTGAAGGGTGGAAACAGGAAGCTGACTGATGCCTATATTTCCTGGATGAACCACTGAGCAGTCGTTCTGAGGGAAAGATGATGGCTGGAGGAGAGAGTTGCTTTGGGGGTGGACACAAGAGTCCATAAGGGTGGGACATTTGGTTTGATGTCACACAGCCAAGTGTGTACCTTTTATCCTATGGTAGGAGCTTTTCTCCGACATGTAAATCTTAACAATATTGAACATGTGTTTACTTCTAGACCAGAGGTTCTCAACCCTGGAAGGGTCAAACAACCCTTTCATAGGGGTCTTATATTAGATATCCTGTGTATCAGATATTTACATTATGATTCATAATTGTAGCAAAATTACAGTTATGAAGTAGTAATAAAATAATTTTGTGAGGAGGCGTCCCCACACCATGAGGAACTGTGTTAAAGGGTCAGAGCACTAGGAAGGTTGGGAACCACTGCTCTAGGCCATTCCCTTAGATTTAAAAATTGTTGTGTATATTTTTCCATAACAATATATAACACATGAATAAACAATCTTTTTTTTTTTGCATGATTTTTAGCATCTCTGAGAACATCCTTTTAAATGCCTGATTCTCTGGGGACAAAGTCTAAACATTATGCTGAGAGCTAACCAGACCTGCATGGACCCAACAGTATCCAGTCTTAGCAACTTGCCACTGGTGGTTTGCTGTGCACTTCACTGTAAAACTTCATGGGAAAGAGTGGCAGCTCGGGCCTGCCATCCCAGAGCTTGGAAGGTTGAGGCAGGAGGATTGCCACAAGTTCAAGGCTGGCATGGGCTGTATAGTGAGACTGTCTCTAACAAACACGCTCAGTGGAAATTTGTTCTATAGTACAAACACAGCCTGAGGTGCAGGTGCCTGGCTGTGTAACTGCACGTCTGTCTACTTCCTCACAGAAGACAGGAAAGCTATAATTTGGAAGGTGATGAGACACTGACACCAAAGTCTACTTGTAGACACAGCAGAGGGGAGAGTTCTTTGATCCAACCGTGAAACACAGTTTGTATGGGCATTTTCACCCATGGACCAGAAAATAGTGAACTACTACCATGATCTCACGAGAACTCAAATAGGTGCACTTTGTAACCCTAAAATCAGAGACAGTGGGAAGCTATCTAAGGAGGAAAAAAACCTGAGTTTTTCTGTTGTTTTGACTTGTTTTTGTATTTTCAAGGAGAGCTACTGCCAAAAGGCAAAACACAGAAACAAAAACCACATGCCATTATCTGGTCTCTACAAACTCCTTTCCTATCCATTTTCCACTCTGCAAGCACAGGCATCATGCTGAAATGCATCTGGGCCACATCTGTCTTCTGCTTAAAACTCCCAGACACCAGTGCTTGATGTCTCATTAAAAGATTAGACACAGCCTTGAGGATAGTGGGAAGCCCAAATTCTAGGTCTAGCCCTGAATTCTCAAGAGGCATCTATCTATCGGAGATCATAATTATCAGTCAAACATAGTCTCCAATTTGAACCTGCCATACTCAAAGTCAATTTGCCATTGCCCTCAAAAGTCAAGACCCCCTTCTAAACTTCCTCTAACAGGAGGTGGTTCTCTAAACTGCCTATGTCAGAGTCCTTGTGTTGATATATTCATTTCGATGTGCTCCCCCTTTCTTTCTTGTCTTCAGACACTCTCATTATGTAGCCCACAGTAGCTTTGCAGTGGCTACAACTCAGCCTCTTGAGCAATGGGGTTAGATGCCTGTACCACCAAAATTAAAATCAAAGCCAGGCCTGCTTTGACTGCAGAGTGGATTCTGGGCCAACATAGGATACATGTGGAACTGTTTGGAAAAGGCAGGGTCAGGGAAGCTGTGCCTGGAGTTCAGTGACAGAGTCCTTGCCCAGTATGTAAAGGTTCTGAATTTCAGGCAGACTGCACTGATCCCGACTTATGGCTACCCCCACCAGTAGCACATTCCCTTACTGACTTCTGTGAGCTAATGTTGTGGTCATGTGAAAACACAAATGTCTGTGTTTAATAATGTAGTGGTCAGGTAATGGTTGGGCAAAGATTTCCATAAACACCCTGAACAAAAACTATCTCCCAGTCTGTTCAGAGGACTCCTGCATCTTTATTGAGGCAAGCCTTCAGCTCCCAGCCAGGCAGCTTCCAACACTACCTTCACTTCCTGTTCTATACTTATACCCCAGAGCATCTCACCCCACCTTTCTCCTGAGGTATTTGATTAAATATTTTGGCTTCCCTGACTGTCATCCATTGCTTCAAAGGTTACAACATTTGCCAGTTTCAATAAATGACCCTTGGTGATTCAGGCGTGGGAAAGGCAAGACCAGATAAACCGAGCCTTTTGAGCTAATCCTGTAGGGAGTTACCAGAGTTACAAGACTGACCAAATGAGGGCAAACAATAGCATTCACTATACTCTCTCTGGTACTGGTCTTAGAGCTGAAGCTGTTATTTTCAGGGCCACCACTGGGCTGGAGAGATGAAGGGGGAACTGGGAAGAGGTTAAGAGAGCACCAACGCTAAGAGGTGGTGATCACAAGATGGGCACACAACTAGCACTAGCTCCTGTGAGGTCCTGGTCTCCATAGCTGGACTTAACTTACAGTTTGGTAGTAGAGCCTGCACAGGGCTCGGAGTTTTGTTCCCATTCTGAACTGTTTGTTTTATTGTTTGGGGGTGTTGGCTTGCTTTTTGAGGCAAAGAATCAAAGTGAAACTCAGGTTACATAAAGAGTAGCCCAGGCTGGATTGGAACTCACAATTCTCTTGCCTCTGGGATTGCAGGCCTAATCTAACACACCCAGATTCCTATTGTGATTTTAAGCAAAATGGAAGAGTGTTAGGTACACAGCAGAAATGGGAATGACTGGTGGGGATGCTTAAATGTGCATATACTGACGCTGTGTTTCCCAGACTCAAACTCCCACCACGTACTGACCCCAGCCTTGAGCATATTACCCCACTTTTCTTTCTTTTCTTTTCTCTTCCCTTCTTCTTCTTCTTCTTGTTCTTCTTCTTGTTCTTCTTCTTGTTCTTCTTGTTCTTCTTCTTCTTCTTCTTCTTCTTCTTCTTCGTCTTCGTCTTCGTCTTCGTCTTCTTCTTCTTCTTCTTCTTCTTCTTCTTCTTCTTCTTCTTCTTCTTCTTCTTCTTCTTCGTTTTTCAAGACAGGGTTTCTCTGTAGCCCTGGCTGTCCTGGAACTCACTCTGTAGACCAGGCTGGCCTCAAACTCAGAAATCCGCCTGCCTCTACCTCTCAAGTGCTGGGATTAAAGGCGTGCGCCACCACTGCCCGGCATTACTCCACCTTGCTATGCCACCATTTTCTGGTCTTTAACAGGGGAACAGGTCATTATGACAATGCTGATCTTACCTGCTTGTTAAGATAACTACAAGAATGTTTGTAAAATGTAATCAGAATATTTTGTCAGACATGTTACAGGATTCAGTAGCCTAAAGGCTTGTGAACATACATAAGTACAGAGAGTTTCATGTCAGAAATACCTTTCTTATAAATCTCCCAAATTAGGAGGTAAACCTGTACACACTTTTTTTTTTTTTGGCAAGAAAAAGAAGGAAATATTCAAAAGTCAAAAAAATAAGCCCATAGCACAAGCCAGAGGAGTAGGGGAAATGTTAAAACTTCTGTCTACTCTAGAATATTTTCTGGTCCACAGTGACCCAGGATGTTTTTTACTGAGAGACAGGATATTTTCAGATCCACATAATTTCAAAACTAATATTAGAGACCCAAATATTTATTCATACCTGCAGAGTATTATATACTCAGTGTTAAAAGAAAACACATATCCCTTTAAAAGAACATGCTGGGGAAAAAAACCATAGATTGATTACGGCACTTGGTACTGTGTCCACAAGCCTTCTCTGAGAATCTTAAAAACACGGAACACACGTAAAATAGGAACCTATGTCCATAGTCTCTTTACGCTCCAAAATACCCAAACCAAGAATGCCCCCAGGTTGATCCCACTCTCCTGGAAAAAGTAAACATAAATCCATTTGCTACTCAAGTTATTCAGAATGTCCACATAGTCCTTGGAGAATGTTAGTTCACAAAGAAAACAAAACCACAAGAAAATGTTCTGGGGCACGGAGGAGAGAGACAGCAAAGTAGGCTGAAGAAACTTGACTTGCAAAGACTTTACATGTAGGTATAAATAACTATAGAATATTAAAATAAGGTAGAAAAATAATTAAAAGTATAAGAAAATAACAAGACTCTCAAACATTGCAAAATATATGTGAAAGAAAACTCACATGGAAAAAAAAATACCTAACTTGAATTTAAAACTCTGTGGTGCTGGGAGTACACTCTGGTGGTAGAATGCTTGCCTGGGAGGCTACAGGGTTCAATCCACAGCTTCAGTAGGAAAGTTAAATGGTAGACTGACTTAGAAGATGAATCCACAAATTGAAAAACAGAGCTGAAAAAATGACACAGAATTTGAGGCAAGTGAGATGGTTCGGTAGATTAAGGAGCCGCTATCATGGTGACCTGAGTTCAAACTCAGACCTCACATGGTGGAACAAGTCAACTGATTTCCACAGTTGTTCTCCGACCGATACATGCATACTGCGGCATGTGTACACACACACACACACACACACACACACCCCGAGAGTATTTGACACTAGTACCTATTCAGGGAATTTGGATCTTGCCCAATCCAAGCAAAGGCACTATGAAAAGCAATATGGCAGTTTTTCTCAAAACAAAACTATCATGTGACCTAATATATCTTCTTCTGTGTATCTGTCTTGCAAGTAGTCTCGAGTAGGTAAGTGTAGGTGCACATTCACATTTGTAGTTACATTATTCACAACAGCCAAAAGATGCCACCAACCCAAGGTTTAATGCCAGATAAATAGATAGGCAAAATGGTGCCTGTGGAATGGAATCTGGCCAAAGCTTTAAAAGAATATTTTTACAGATTTTCGGGAAAGAATGCTAAGTGAAATGATTCACTCCCTAATGGACAAATAGCATTCCACAATTACCTAGAGTCCTTAAGTTCACAAAGACAGGAAGTCAAGTGATGATCACCAGGGAGTAGAGACAGGAGGAAGAAGGAATTGTTTAAAGAGCGGGGTTTTATTTTGGCAAGATAAAAAAGACTGTGTGGATGGATGATGGTGATACCCGTGTAATGTGTATATCCAAAATGTTACTGGACTGTCCACTTAAAAACAACTAACATGGCAGAAGATGTGTGGTGTGGAAGGGAGGGAGGGAGGGGAACTTCTAGTTTCTTTAGAAAGTTATGTCAAGTGATGTTTTGCTGGGGCATGAGGTGAAAGGCTGTCTTGCTAAAAACAAACACGTGAAAGACCGTTTTCCTGAAGCAGACACAGGTGGAAGGATGTTCGGATGTAGCAGGCACATGAAAGGTCCCAGGATGAAGGAGGATAAGTATGACCCCACAGACCATGGGAGACAGGCGCTGGGCATTGGTTTGGTTGGCTCCGCCTCACTAGTATTCACTAAAGACACACATGTATTGGTTCGTCTTACAAAGCATTGTTGAGCTCAACTTGTAATGCTGCCATAGAGAGAAATTCACTCAAGAACTGCTTGTGAGGTTCCTGTGGCAGCTTGCCACTTCTGAGGCCTCACCTTAGGCAGGTTGGTGAGCCTGGTGATTTCTTCAGGATTGAACTACAGCTGCTTGGTGACTGCTTGCTGCCAAAGAAGATGAAGCTCACCCCCCAAAAGAACTATTGCTGAACAGATCCACTCCCCCCATATTCTAATGACTTTTCTCTTCCACTGCCTCTGCTGGGTGGTGGGCTAGAGGAGAGGTTGAACCCTTATTAAAAGTAGGTTGCAAAAAGTTTATGCTTACAAAGGAAGGAAAGAAGGTAGGCAGGCAAACAGAGGTAGTGGGCAGTGTACTAACTAAAAGCTGGTGCATCTATATCAATATCTGACAAAACAACTTTATGGATATAAATGAGACACTACATAACCATCATTTCCGTTTCCTAAAGATATATAAACTTCTAAACTATTATATAACCAATACAGCTATAAACTATAAAGTATAAAAAGATAGAATGGCACAACAAATTAAATAGCAGTAACAATTTCTAGCACACGAATTCCATTAATTGACGTAACAGTGTCCAAAATGTCAATAAGGGATTAATTCAAACAACATAAGTTTCAAACTGACAGTATATAAACATAGTCTTCGCCCAAGTAGATTACTCTCAACAAAAACTGGAACATGTTTGGGGGTATACTAGATCATCTATTATGTTCTAGTGTGCTCAGATCTGTTCCCATTAATCAAGTTCTCTTAACACAAAACAAGCTACACATTGGTTGTTTTCAGGATGAACATAGATTCATTAAGAAAAAGTGAGAAAGAGCTCATAAGAGTGGGAAGGCATCCAAGGGATAAATACCACCCACATCAAATTTTATAGGTCTATTTACAAGGAGCCTTACGAGCAGGGAGAGGCTGGGCAATTATTGGATCTGCTCTTGTGTATGTCTTGTGACTCTGAACAGTGGTGTTTTCACAATGCTAAAGCATACTGTCGGTTGTCCTCATGTCAATGAGAAGATTTGTTGTCACATCAAACACAGAGTCCAAAATCAGCCCTCAGAACAGCCCAGATTTTCACATAACACCTCTTTGCTGAGCATTTCTTAGTAACAGCCCTTGCACTGGAAAATCAAAGACTACAATTTAAGGGGTGAGGTTGACAGAGGTGTCTAGAATTCTCTCACCACACTTCATCATGTGGGAGTCATAAAAGATGGCTCTCCCACCTCTACAAGGCCCCGCCTTGTCCTCCCAGCCTCCCAGCTGAACTAGCAAAGAGAATGAAGGCAGAAGTTGATGGCGCTGATTTCATTTCCTGTTTCACTGTTTCATATTCCTTGGACCCTGGGGGCAGGTGCAGATATGCAGTGGGTTCTTAACAAACACTTACTGAAAATGAATAAATGGTTTGTCCTGCAGAGAATGAAAGAAGACCCTGGTACAGTATAACTCACCTGAGAGATACTGTTGGTTGCCTTGGAGACCTAGGAGGATGAACTATAACTAGCCAACTTCCCTGCATCCTTGACCCTTGTCAAGTTCTTTCTTCCTGCCCTGGGGTACATGACCCAATTAGCTCTAACTTGTGTACCTCCTACAAAGACCATACACATCTCTGGCTAGTCTAGAAGTAAGATAAATGCTGTCACCCTGAGCACCCATCCTCTACTAGGTTGGATTTAGGCAGTTTTGAAATACGTCCAGGGAACTTTTCAAAAATGTCCTGGAAACTGTGATACACTGCTACATCTGTCTCTATGGCCCCAAACCGTCTCGTCAATATTTTGAGACTAATACTGCCAATATTTTCTCTCTACATAAACCCACTGCCTATTTCAAATGAGAATGATCCCTTGCCAAACCAAGAAAATAAAGTACCTTCTTACTGCTGTTTAAGTCTCTGCCTGGGTTAGGGAAGCCATAAACCTTTCTGTTTGCATTGACAGCCTAGAGACTAATGCCAGGTTTGGCTTGGAGCCACTCTGCTTTCTTAGTTTTATTTCTATTTCCCAATCAGGAATTTGAGGAAAACATAATTCTAACATTATCCAGCTTTATGCTAATATCTCTTGTTAATAAGAAATCATTGATTCGTGTCATTACTATGTGCTAGCTCTAGGTCAGTACTTTAGATGCATTGAATACATCTTTGAATTCTTACACTACCATTTTGCAAAGTATATTATCATGTTGATATTATAGATGAGAAGATTAACACTGAGAGATTAAGTAATCTAACCCAGGTCATACAGCACTAGTAAGGAGCAAAGCTGTAAACATAGTACCAAATGATTTAGCAGACAGCTTACAGTCTCAATCTGGGAAGGAAAGACATCCACATGAGAAATCATTGGCACACGGTATTCATTGAGATACTGAGATATGGCTCCTTTAATCATTAAATTAGAGTGGTTCCCATAGGTTGAGCTTTGATTTTCTGAACCTTGAGGGACATTCAGGAGGAAAGAGCCTGCCTGAGTTCTACAACAAAATAAAAGTTTACCAGAGCCCTGGGTTATAGACAATCAATAAATCCAACGATTAAAGGTAGAAAGTGGGCAGACAAGCAACTCGTGGGAAATGTTTTCCATAACTGATGTTTGTCAAGCGCTCGCTGATTCACAGGCTGCTTTCACATCCATCATTGATGTCAGGTTGCTGCACTATCTTGTGAATAGAATTGTCTCTACTTAGCAGACAGAACTGAGCATCGAGGAAGGAGCTTGCCCTTGTCCAAAGTAGCTAACACAGAGTTTGGTCTCCTACTCCTGCACTCCCTGTACCATCTCAATGCCTCTCAAGGCTTAGAAGGAGCTAATTCCAGTGTGGCTCCTCTGCATGAGAGCTTTCCTACCTGCCCTTCTTGTTCAGTGGGCCCCGCTGAAGTCCTGCATGTCCATCTGGGCATCTTTACCAACTGCCATGGAAGCTTGCAGCAGCCACATTCCATCCCCTCTCTAGAGAACCAGGCACGCCTTGATTGTGGGAGCAGAGAACCTGACACACTCAGATTTTCCGAGCCATTTGGATGCTGTGAAACTTTAAATGGGAGAAATAGTGAAACCCAGCTCAGATTCTGAGAATCTTGTTATTTTTCCTTTCTCTCAAGTATCCTAGAGAGGTTAACTTTCTTGCTGTCAATCAGTATTTATTGAGCACTTATTAGGGGTCAGGCACTGCATTAGGAGAATACATTACCAAACACAACAGGAGAGCCTTCTCTCAGGAAGCTTGTATTCTAGTGGGGAGATCAGATCAACAAAGCGACACTCCAGATGATGATGGGAACCCTGCTTTAAAAAGAATGAGAAAAAGAACGCTGCTGTGTGTTCTCTTTAGGAAGCTCTCAAGGAAGAAGGTTTTAGTGAGGTGCCAGTAGCAATAAGAGAACCCAGCATACCAACATACCCTTACTAGAAGAGCCCTTTCCAGAAAGTGCACACAGTGGGAAGACCCTGGGGTTAGCTCAGACTAGAAAGGAGGCCAATGTGTTGGGGGCAGAGAACAAAAGGGAGTGTAGTAGGAGCTGAGGTCAGATGAGCGAGGCCCCGATCTTGCAGTACTGTACTGCTCCACAGAGGAGTGTTGTTTAAGGCATTCAAACTCCTTCACACAAACAAACCAAGCAAATATTTTAGTCCTGAACGGTTGGGTGCTGATGATACAGAAATGAATTAGACAAAGTCTTCATTGTCAAGCAGCTCCGAATCTAACAAGAAACAAAGACAAGTGAGCAGGCAGCTGCATCACAGCGCAGTAAGCACAGTGGTCAGGTTAAGCATAAGACACTGGAGTGAAAGATGAGGATGCTTAACACAGGCCAGGGAGTGTCAGAGAAAGTGACATCCAAATCTGACAACCGAGATGCTTAACAGAAGAAGGCTATCAGGCCTTACTCTGATCCCAGGGACCCAGATGGCAGAAAGAAAAACTGACTCTGGCAAGTAGTTTTCTGACCTTCACATATACCTTCCCCCCAAATAAATGAATATAATTTTTAAAAATGAAGAAAAATGTGGCCATAGTCCAATAGGGCTCTTCAGGGTGTAAAAGTGAATGACTGAGGAAATTCAACATGATTTCCTCATGGTCTGAAATGTCAGGAGGGCTTCATCTACTTTTGATTTTGCAGCATATGAGAGCTTTGTTATTTTATAATGCTTACCCTCTTTTAACTTATTAAAATGTCCCTACCAGACAATTTATAGTAAAATAAACATGTGGCTCTTATCATATTTCTGTTGGGCAGCACTGATTCAAGCAGAAGTGTAAGGTACAACTGGGCACATGGAAGCCTGTGTGCTTTGCCAGTTACTATGCAGATGGCAAAAAGAGTCACCTTTGAAGAACAAGGACCAGCTCAGAGCACCCTGAGGATCAGCAAGCAGAGGCAGCTGAGGAAGAAAAAGTGAGCTTGCACAGGGCTTTGCACAAAACATAGCAGAATCTAAGCTTCAACCTGGGTATGACCAGGAAACCGCCAAGGCTTGCAGAGTACTGGAAGCCACCCAGTCATCTGGAATTGTTTAAATAGGCCATTGTGGCTATCATATGGAGCCTCAGTTGAAGACAGGCAAGTTTAGAAGGAAAAAGGACCAGTTAGTGCTGCATATAAAAATGAGGCCAAGGTCTAGGACAGTGATAGATGAGGAGAGAGAAGTCGACAAACAGGAGATGTTAATGAGGCAAGGTTAGCTTGCTTCCAAACAGTAATGAAGAAGAAACTAAGGAGGAGGGGAACAATAACTTAAAGATCCAACCCTAATGCGTCTGGCTCCAAGGAACAAATGAACCTCCAAATAAAACGTCCAAGCAAATGACTGAGCTCCTACAGGACCACGGGGTGCTCAGGGGCCATCCCATCCTTCTCTATAAAGATGAGAAGTGATAACTAATGGGAAGAGAAGTCCCTGGGACCACACTGGGCATCTCGTTTTTGTTAATTAATGTGATGTTTTTAGAAGTCTGTATGGTCTATGCTGCTAGGTACACAGCTCCAACATTTCATTTCCTGTTATCAAAGGATGGCTAAGTAGCAGATTATATCTCTGAAAAATGGCCAGGGAAGGAGAAAGGTGTTTGAGGTGCTTCTTTGCCCTGACTCCAGAGATAAGGAAGGAATATTAAGTATAGAGAGACAAATCATGTCTTGTTAACTAGGGGCACCCCGAAATATATCTACACGTGCATTTCCTTATTTCTCTGTCTCTCTGTGTGTATTGCTGTCTCTCTCTGTGTCTGTCTCTCTGGTTTTTTCCAAACATGATCTCAATGCACAGCCGAGGCTGTCTGCAGATCCTCCAGTTTCCATGTTAAAGTGCTGGAATATATGTGGCTCTCTATGGAAGACAATACCAAACTATAAAATCAAAGCCCATAGGTAGTTCCTCTTGCAAAGGAGGGCCCCTTTCAGCCCCATTGTCCTCACAGTACATCTGCTCCTGTAGCAATAGTTTTGGGGGGGGTTGTTTTGTTCGTATGCTCATCTGTCAATCAAACTTATATCACATATCTAATATTACAGGTATGGACAGTGTCATTATTAGTTTTTGTCAATCTGCACAAACCCAAGCAATCTAAGGAAGAGAAGATCTCAGTTGAGGAACTGTGGGGCATGTTTTAAATCGTTAATTGATGAAGGAGGTCTCAGCCCATTGTAGGTGGTACAATTCTTAGGCAAGTGAGCCTTCGGTATCTATGAAGGGTAGCTGAGTATGAGCCAGGAAGCAGCATTGCTCCATGGTCTCTACTTTAGATTCTGTCTCCAGGTTCCTGCTTTGAACTTCTGCTTTTGCTTCCCTCAGTGATGGCATGTAATGTGGAATTGTAAACCAAATAAACCCTTTCCTCCTCAAGCTTGGTATGTATCACAACAACAGCAATCAAACTAGAATAGGCCAGGAACAAGGCTCTGGGGATGTCAACATAAGATTACAGAGAGTTGCTGCCATCAAGAAGTCCAGCTGCAAGTAGTGGCAATGCCTTTAATCCCAGCACTATGTTAGGGGTTGGTCTGGTGCTGCTATGTATTCAAATGCTAAATACTGGCCCCCAAGATCTGGTTTCCCCCCATGAGCAGATCCTCAGGTACACCAAGTGATGCTCTAGAAACCTGCTCCCTAATTTAAAACTATTGGTTAAATTAAAATGACTTGCAGCCAATTACTAGGGAGAATAAAAAGATGCAGAGTTTCAGTTACCTGGCTGAGGGTCACAGATAAAGACCATAAGGAGGGAGGAGACAGGGGAGTGAAGGAGAAAGAAGAGGAAGAGAACAGGAGGTGTCCATTAGATGTGAAGGACCAGGAGCATATGCCCAAGTGAGATACACCTCCACACACACACCCCAGGATAGACTGCTGGTGCAGAATTAACCCTAGCAAGATTCAAACAGCAAGTACTTGGGGAGCATCACTGGGAATTAATAGTCTTAGCAAATAGAAATATAGATTAGGGGTAATCCCCCAGTAGTTGTGCAAGAGCTGATTAAATAATCCAGAGGACTCTGCCTCGGTTGTTGGGGGGCACATTATTTAATAGTTAATAGAGTTTGTTAAAATCTATTTACAGCACTACAGAGGCAGGCTCAAGAGGATCTTTGTGAGTTTGAAGCCAGCCTGGTCTACATAGCAAGTTCCAAGATACCCAAGACTACATGGATGGACCCTTGGCACAAAAAGGAAGAGAGAGAGAGAAAGAGAGAGAGAGAGAGAGAGGGAGCCCATTTTTCCAGGTGTGTCACATGCCTACAATCCCAGCTCCTTGAGGGGGGCTAAGACAAGAGAATCTTGAGTTCAGTGCCCAGGCTACACATAAGACCCTGTCTCCAAAGAAGTGAAAAAGAAAAAAAAAAAGAAAAGACAATTGAATGAAGAAAAGAAAGTGCCCATGTAGGAAAGAAAGACAAGAAGAATGTAGAATTACATTAAGAATGCACTAATAAGAATTCTAGGCAAGGAATTATGGGTACAGAGAGGAAGGGCACTCGGGCCATCTGACAGGGCAGCAGGTGGTTGTGAGGGTTCATCTCCACTGCCTGAGGGCATTTCTACAGAGACTTAGCTGAGGAGGAACTATCTACCCTGCATGAAGATGACTCCTTCCCATGGGCTGCAGATCCAGACTAAAGAAAAGGCAGAAGGAGGAAGCCAGCTGAGCATCCGCTGAATCGCATCCAATTTAAATTCATATGCTGAAGCCCTAACCATAGTGTGACTGTCCCTTAAACAGAGAGACTTTAAGTAGTTGGTTAAAGCTAAACGAGGCTGTAAAGGGAGGGACCCTGTCAATAAAGCAAGTGTCCTTAAAAAGAAGAGGCTGCTGGATCTTCCCTTGATGGATGGTCCATGTTCCTGGTATCCTTTAGCTTCCTGGAGATCTCCACTGGAGCTATTCATTCATTCTCAGTCTTATACACAGCCTTTTCAGAAACTATCCCTACCATACTTTTTCCAGTGCCAAAGCTGGCCTTTGAAATTTTAGTGTGATTCTCAGAGAGCTGGAGTTTATTTATCTATTATTTATTGCTTTTTGTTTTGATACAAGGTCTCAACATTCAAGGCCTAATTCAAATTTCCTGTGTAGCCAAGGACAACCTTGAACTTCTGATCCTTCTACCTTTTACTTCCCAAGTGCTAGAATTACAAGCCCATGCCCCCTACCTGATTATGTATGTATGTATGGGCCCAAGTCTCAGTATATTGTCCAAACTGACCTCAGACTCTTGGGTTCAAGGACTTCCTGAGTCCTCCTGACTCAGCCTCCTAAGAAAATGGGACTACAGTCAGAGAGGACTGCAGATTTTGTATTGAACCATAACTATACACAATAGGTTCATTATTAATCACACTCCTGATCCTCATCCTCTTCTTCTTTTCTTCTTTTCTTCTTTTCTGAGATAAAGTCTCATGACATAGCCCAGGCTGGCCTCAAACTCATGATCCTCTTGACTCTTCCTCCCAAGTGCTGGACATAAAGGCTTGTGCTTCCATGTCCAGCTCACAGTAGTTCTTAGTAAAACACGTGTGAGCTACTTTGTGAACTCATTTGGAACTCAAGAGACATTGAAGGCTTGGGTTGTATTTCAATAGCAGAATGCTTGTCTTGCATCTATGAATTCAATCCCCAGTACTGCAAATTAAGAGAAAAAAAACCACCTACCAGTCAGGATTTGTGGCACACATATATAGTTCTAGTGGGTAGGAGTTGGAAGCAGAATAGGAGTTCACGGCCAGCCTTGCCCACATAATATATGACACCTGCCCTGCTTCCCAGGGGGTACCACAAATGAAAGAAGAGTGGCAAGCCACACTTGGAAAACTAAGAGGGGGGAATATAACTTCAAGGCCAGCCTAGGTAATGAAGTCAAGTTTTGGGCTAGCCTGGACCACAGAGCAAGACATTATCTAGAAAAGAAGACTTATAGTAAGATGAAGCATGCTGAAAGGCAAACATAGTCAAGCAATCTCCTTTCCTTTGGTTTTGTGAGAAACCTTATACTTTTGCTTGGAGAATTCATGGCCCCAATTCTACATATAATCTTAGATTTTGGTGATAGAATACATAAAATGGCATATGTTTTGACTGTTTGTGGTCTTTGCTGTTAATGAGCTAAATTTCTTCCTTTTCTTCTTCTTCTTTGTTTGTCAGTTTTTTGAAACAGGGTTTCTCTGTGTACCTTCGCTGTCCTGGAACTCACTCTGTAAAGCAGACTGGCTACAGGCAGAAATCTGCCTGCCTCTGCCTCCTGAGTGCTGGGATTAATGTCATGCTCCACTACCACCTAGTTTAAGAGCTAAATTTCTTGTTTGGTGGTTTTTACAGCACTATCTAATTAAGATGTTCTCTGACTAGCTAGGCCTTTCCCCCTGTCTTCTTCAATGAAGACTTGGAAGCTAACAGAGGCAGTAACAGAGGTTGGAGCCACTGGTGCTTGTCACTTCAGCACAAGAGAACCCCCACCATTCTCATATACAGGACCTTGCCAGAAGCTGCATCTGAGTACCCTGAAGTGACAGTGACTGTAGAAATATTCACGGCCCCAGGAACACACCAGAGGTCACATGCTGCGGGCATAGCTGGGTATTGAGATAGGAACTGCTGCTTCAGAATCTCCTTCACCTCCTGGCCACTGGCCAGGGCTCTTGATTCCAGGAGCTCGTGGCTCTCTCATCGTTGGCATGGCAAATGGCTGCACCATCCCACAGCTTCTACCATGGGTGTAGACTGATGCTTGCTCCTCATCTCTTATCCTGTCACTGCTAGCATCGAGAAATAGCATGGTTGACTTTCCTGGGATAGGAGGACTTGCTGAAAGAGCAATTTTTAAAAAGAAACCAAGAAAGGTTGCAGGCCAATTCCAATGTATTTCATAGGAAGCAGCTGACACAGGCAGAAAACCAGTGCCACCTCGGGTAACTTTTCCTCAAGCCGCATTCAGAGCCTGGCTTTACATGGAAGGTAAATGACATTGCCGTAGTGTTCTCTTGAATTTGGCAATCACTAATGTACAAGTACACAAGCAGACCTGTGTAGCAAGAGCAAGAGAGGAAAGGCAAACAGGCTCCAAAATGAAAAGATGTCCATGAAAGTGTAAACTGGGTGAAGACAGATGTCACGGTTCTGTTTCTTGTCACAAAATTATAGCACCATCAGGCATATACATGGGTAAACACGGAATCCCAGCTCCAACATCATGAGCACCAAACAATGACATTAATTATATGAATGTCTCTCAGCCTGTTTCAGTTTTAATGTGGTAAGAATTTGCCACGTGGTGACAATCTCGATCTGCCTCCTGTCTCTTTACTCCAATCATAGACTGGAGTCCTATCTTTGTGAGAATTGGAAATCTGGATATGTTGGCACCAGATGCATGAACATAAAGAAGCAAGAGCATATAAGAACGCAGCCCCGGGACTGTGTCTACAGCTCAGGCAGAATGCTTGCGTAGCACACACAAGGCCTTGAGTTAGATCCCCAGCACCATATACACCAGGAGTACTTGCATATACCTGTAATCCCAGCACTAAGGATACAGAGGCAGGATTAGAAGTGTAAGGTCACCCTTAGCTACTCAGTGAGTTCAAGTCCAGCCTAGGCTATTTGAGACTGTGTCTTAGAACTGAATAAAGAACAAAAACAAGCAGAAATAAAACTGAACAACAAAAGAACGAGGTGATGATGGGAGCACCGGGAAGTCAGAGAGAGAAGCCACGGTGAACGTAACCCTCCCCACACTTTGACTTCGACTAGCGAACCACCAAAGCAGTGGGAAATTTATGTTACTCAAAACCCCCTGCCTGTAGTATTTTGTTATGGCACTCTAAGCAATCACAGATACAATGGAGATTTAAAAATAATACACATAAATCCTTCACCACATGAGCACTTAGTAAAAAGTTATTACACTCATTGAAAGGTCTCAGATCAGGGAATCAAAGGAATATTGAAATGGATTGGGGGTGGGCTAATAAAAGAGTGTTTAATGCCACAGACAGACAGATAAACATCACAGATTCAGGCCCCAGTACCAGAAACAGACAGCATGGTAGAGGCTCTGAAGAGAGCCCTGTGGCAAAAGAGAGGTCTCTTCTTATCCTTTCTGAGGGTGGGGAAGGTTAGGGCCTCTAGCCAGGCTTTCTGGTTTTCAGACAGGAGACAGGGAAAGAGGTGAGGAGAAGGATCTATACCCACTGGTATCCCTTTTGATGTCAACTCACTTCCCCAGGTGAGAAACCCCCAGCACAGGAAGTCTGTTGGCCAGAGATTCACTTACAGGGTCTCAATAGCTTCCCTGTGAAGGAAAAAGGACTGCTGCAGGTATTGTGGGCCAAGTGGCAGCTGAGTGACAGACAGCATTCCATTCTTACACTTACTACTATTATTAAAATGAAAATATTGGAACATGGTGTTCTATATAATATATAACGTGTAATATATACAAGGGCATACAAAGAGGGTGGTGGTATTGGCTACACCCAAGGACTTTGATGGGCAGAAGATGACAAGCCTGTCCTATGTATTATTAGCACACTTAGGATCACAGAATCTGTATATTTGTAAACATCGTTCCAGCCCTGGGCACCTTAAAGCTTAAATGGCAGATGAGTCACCTGGTGCGGTGTTAAAATGTGAACAGACTCAGTGATTCTCGGGTGGAATCAGAGAAGCTACATTTCTAACAAGATCCTGGGGAACTCTGGAATACTAGGCAGACGACCACACCAGGCAACACTGAAGACACGGGATGTGAAGTCCTAAGGGGAGCTATTGATTGATACACAAGCCAGCATCAAAGGGGTTGGAAAACACTTGCTAAACCGGCTCCCACAGCCATATAAACAACGATTAGAGACTGCAGGACTGTAGTGGTGTGTTTATAATTCAAGCCCAAGTTAAGGTGATGAGAGAGGTGAGGTTACTTGAGGGAGTGGTGAAGAAATCAAGGAACCCATCCCCATTCTGTGTGGGGAATAAAGAAACCTTTCTCTGTAGGAGAACCCATCTGGGCTAGACAAGTCTCCCAGCCAGGCTGTACTCAGTTCCTTACTGTCCTCCCCAAGGACAGGTGTGACAGGTTGCTGCTGCTCCGGGGGCGGGGGAGGGGAGGAGGACCAGGTATGGGAGTGTTTATGGTACTGTTTACACTCCTGCTAGCTAATATTTGGTTTCCTTATCTTTGAAAAGTATACTGGCTGCTGGTGCCAGCTGGGAGGCCACCTGATCCCAATCAGAACCCAAAGTCTTTAAGGAAGCTTTACCGGCCTCCTGTGGATCTGCAGTCAGGCTTGGGAAGAGAGAGTAAGGGCACTTGACCTCAAGTTACCTAGTATTAACATCTTTGCCAAAACCCGGACATCTTCACTAATGAAACTCTTGCTGTGTTCTGAAAAAAATAGTCCCTTCACTGAACCTGACCACAAAGCGGTGAGATTTTCAAAAAGTCAGGAAGTTCCATAGGCCAAATGGATATGGATCTAGCAACTGGGGGAGGGGGGAACCTTGTATTTTGAGTCTTTCTAGAATTGGAGGTGGGAGGATGGATCCAGGAGAAACAGCATAAACCTCAGTTCCTGAATGCCAGCATTCATCAGCTCCCTGCTGGCTACTTTGCAGAGACCCAGAGGTTTCTTGTGTGCTGAGTGGTTAGAATGAGCCCTGATGAAAATTTTCCCCAGAATACTGAGGGCTTCTTTCAAAGGACAGGGTCAAATACATTAACTTCAAAAGCTTACAACCTGCTTCAGCCTGGGCAAATTGCATGCCATCTCTGAACCTCTCTTTCTCATATTGAAAAACAAAATTATTTTCAACATATTTATTATATCCCGTCTCCTAAGGCTCAGGGGTCATTGTAGGAGAGGGAGTAGAGAGAGTATAAGAGCCCAAGGTGGTGGATGAGCACAAGGAAACACTGTCTTCTGAGCACACCAGGGCAGCTGCACACACCAGCTAAGAGCTGTACAACATTCACAAGCCCTGTGCAAGCCCAAGCCAGACCAAATCCCGTCTTGGAGAGAAACTGAACGCACCACCCTAGCTGTGGAGCTAGTTACAGTTGTCAGCTGCTAGGAGCAGGGAAAAGTTTTGTCTAAGTGTGTAGTTTCTGGTAAGTCAACCATGGTCCAGTGGAAGATCACACATCCAAGAATATTTGGGCAGCACAAACTGGTCTTAAAGGGTGTTTTTTTTGGGGGGTGGGGATTTGTTTGTTTTTTTTAAGAACACAGAGTTGGGTGGGCAGTGAAGGGGAGGAGGATAAGGGAAGAGTTTAGGGAATTTTAATAAAACACAATGTATAAAACTCTCAGTCTCAAATAGTTCAGACTGGCCTTGAACTGATTCTCCTCCCTCCACTTCCCAGGCGCTAGAATTGTGAGCTTGTACTCTCACATAGCCAAGCTTGTGGAGAGAGAGAGAAAGGGTTGTCGTGGTTTGAATATATTTAGCCCAGGTAGTGGCACTATTTGGAGGTGTGGCCTTGTTGGGATAGGTGTGTCACTGTGGGCGTGGGCTTTTACACCCTAGTCCTAGCTACCTGGAAGTCAGTATTCTGCTAGCAGCCTTCAGATGAAGATGTAGAACTCTCTGCTCCTCCTGTATCATGCCTGCCTGAATGTTGCCATGTTCCTGCCTTGATGATACTGGACTCAACCTCTGAGCCAGCTCCAATTAAAGGTTGTCCTTTATAAGACTTGCCTTAGTCATGGTATCTGTTCACAGCAGTAGAACACTAACTAAGACAGCAACCTAACTACCCTGACCGACACTCTCCAGTCTTCAGTGAAAATTTGATTATCTTCTATCTGCTGCATTAAAACACAGCCCTTTTTCCTTGTCCTTTAAGATTTCATGGTCTCTTAGAGGGAGACAAGATGATTCAAATGAATACCAGTGTCCTAGGTGCTCTGATAAATACAGAAGTGTGCAATGGAGACAACACAGAGTGTGTCTCTTTTTATAAGAGCAGTTTAGAGAAATCATGTTTGAATGGAGTTTTGAAATAACAACCAGAATTAGAAATCTGGAGTGTATGTACACATACCAACGGATATGTAACACTTCATGGAGGAACATTCTGACATGTCACTCCCAGAGGGTTTTCAACCCAAAATCCAAGTGCCAGCTGTGGGATACTTTTTGATAAACAGAGAACCCCTAGGAACTCCCAAAAGAAGACAGAATATTTCCTCTGCACCAGAACTAGACAGTAAGCCCTTGCTGCTGAAGACAACACTCACTTTGGATACGACACAGGAAAGTCAAGCTAGAGCTGAGCTGGAGACTTCTTCCTGGCTATTAGCATTCATAGTGCTGGAAGTTAGCATTCATAGTGCTGGAAGTAAGGTGCTATTTAAGGTCTTGGTGGAGAAAGGTCATCAGTAATGTAACCCAGCTGTGGACCTCAGTGCTATAACACTGATCTGCCAGGCAAGATATGGCCACTGGTAATAGTGGCATGAGGTTTCTTAGGCTACCCAACCACTTCCTGATTGGATCTGAGGTTTACTCCAAAGGAAAGAATACCTGCTTTGGCATGGACCGCATGGTTGGCATGGACTGCTGGCTGACAAAGTTCCAATATATTCTCCAGCATCCTTTTACTGCCATCTTGGATGATTTTCATTATGGGTTACGTGGGTTTCCTTATGCTTTTTCCTTTGAGAGATTTCGTATGGGCTTTGGTAGAGGATGTGAATGTATACAATGGAAGTCTCTCTAAACAAAAGAACTCTTTGGAAAACGTCTTTGCCACCATGGAATCATATTGTGATGCTGCCTATGCCTACAAAAGAATCTCCACTGTGTTTCCCTGTTTGCACTAAGAGTAGAGAAGTTAGAGACTTAGGGTTCTAGAAACTCTCAGGCACTTAAACACCTGGGCCCAAGGATGAAAACAAAATCTAGAGAAACAGTGGCCCAGACCCAGAGTCTGAGGTCTTGGCAGTTAAGGCAAGAGTTCAATTAATAAATATAGAATAGTGTCCATGATTGATTCCCTGGGTATGTGACTTGTAGGATGAATGGCAAGACCTGGTATGCCCCATGAAAAACAGATTCTATTAAGAAGTTAGACTGTCTTGATCTCCCTCTGCCATATACAGGAGCTTACACTGATGGAATTAGGATGGTACAGCATACTGGAAAAAAGAGTAAGATATCGGGATCTTCCCCTTTGAGGACAGCAGGTCCATAGTGTAAGACTACGTCACATATGAACACAATAGGAAACAGCTACACGATACAAACACTGCATCATGACCCTTGAGGAGTGAAAACTGCTGGACTCCAGGATCCTCTTACTATAAACCTGCTCAACTGCCTATGGATAGGGAAAAATCTATTATTGATGTTTTGCCAAGTGGACATGGCTTAAAGTGCTTCTAAATACGTTTATACCTGCTGATTGGTACAGCCTCTTTTAACATTGGGTGACAGGCAATCAGAAATGCATACATCATCAAAATACTGAGAATAAGGGACCGTTGTATGCTCAGCACTAAGGAGACATCGACATCATCCACTTAAAAGCCAGGGACACTGTGGAAAAGAGGATGGAGAAAGAACCAGAAAGTGACAAGAGTACTATAACGTGTTGTCTTCTACATACGACATGTGGTCACAATTGTGAACACATAGCATCTGTGACCGCCTGCACATACACACACACACTCACACACAAAAGCATACACAGTCACACACACAGACTAATTCACATACACACTAGCACATACACACTCATACACAGATTCTGACACATACACTTACACACACACTTACACTCTCTTACACATGCACACACACTCACACACACATACACACAATCACACATACAAACATATTCATACACACTTTCTCACACACACATGATATGAAAGCAGGATAGAGGCCAGTTACAAAGAAGGAGTCAGCAGGAGAGGGGAACACAAGGTTACACAACTAGAATATATCTCATATAAGTAAGGGACAGTAAAAAATTTAAGAAATTTCACAACTAGACTAAAGCCCACTCATGCAAGATCTTCTAAGCCATGTTTAGAGGTTTGTACTTGACCAGGGAAGTCAACAACCAGCCAGCAGAAGGGGAGTGGTGTAGACAGGTGTATGTGTAAAACTATTTTAATAAGTGTTTATCTCTAGTTGTATCAATAGTTTCTTTCCCATGGGAAAATGCAGAGAATACACGCAAAATTGCTTATAATCTCACTACCAAAGCACAGCTCTTAATGCTCTGGAGTATGTCTTTCAGAGAGTCTAGCAGAGAGTGAAGGAAAAAGGAAATCTTTATTTCCTACTCCACTCCCACTTATTCAATACAAAGCACCCAGTGTGGCTGCAGTCTGCCCCATAGCTAAGTGTTCCCAAGCAGATACCTGCAGGACACCCAGGAACTCTCTTCTGCCATTCTGCCATAGGTCAAAAGCTCAGTTCCACAAATTCCCTCCCTTAAGCTTCTGGTTCTAAGTCCAGGCCTTCCATATTTCTGATCGTTGACCCAAAAGCCAGGGGTCTCTTAATACCCTACTTAAGTTTAATTAACTTGCAAGGTTGGCTCATAACTCAGGGGAACACTTACCAGACAGTTTTTACAAAGGATATCAAAAAGTATGATGATGAACATCCAGGACGAGGTGTAGTTGGGATGCACAGCTTCTCTGGGCACCTTGCAGCACAGGGTTCTGTCAGCTGCTGGGAAGCTTCAGGCCCCACCCCATCACTTCATAGAGGGTAAAGGGAGCTGAAAGTTCCAAGCCTCTAATAATCCACTCACTCTGTCTTTCTAGTGAGCAGCCCCTTCCTGAGCTGACTAGAGACCCACTTTAAACCATTTCATTCACCTACCATCAAGTGCTATTAAAGGGGCTCATTAGGAGTATCAATGTGTCTATATACGTGTATTATATAGGTCTGTGACCTCTGTCACTTAGCAAATTCCAGGAGCTGTACAAGCCCTGAGACAGGAGTTAGGGATAGAGACCAAATCTACTTTATGTTATACTACATGGGGAAGGAAGCTTATGTGTTTTACTGAGTACCTACAGTGTGCAAGGTTTAGAGTACCTACAGTGTGCAAGGTTTATTATGGATGTTTTTGTATTTACTACAACAGTAAGTTATCCAGTTCATGTACACCTATAGCTGCAGGGTTGCATTTCTAGGTTAACCTAAGGGGAACATCTTTAGGGAAGTACCACATATTTGAAACACCAGATCTTTGACACTCTCTTGTGTGACTACTGTGTAGCTGAGATGGGGCAGATAAGGCCTGGAAAGGTGGACCTTTGAGAAAAATAGTTGTGTTGGGGGGTAGTAAGTTCTCTTCGAGAGTGTGTAAGACACACTTGGGGAAGTGTAGGTTTAATACTCAGGAGACACATCTGGACTTGAAGAAGAAACTTTGAAATTGATGTTTCCACTGGAACAAAACTACTGTGAATAAGAGGCCATGTCCCAGGAAGAGAGATGATCCCCTTGGGAGATAGGACATGTTAGAATTTAAGAAGCAGGATACAACAGAGACATTACTAGAGATTCCCTCTGTGAGGGAGAGTCAAAGAAGAACCAAGAAACCAAGACATCCTGGGCATCACCAAGTGTTAGAAAGGCAGGTGAGTTCTCCAATCAGGTGAGCAATGCAGAAAGGACAAAGACGAGTGAGGAACCCTGCCTGCAAAGGTGGATGGAAAGTGACAATCCACTCTGCCTGCAGTTATTTAGCAAACCTCACCAAGAAGAAAAGGCTTTCGTGGTTAATTGATTTGTTTTATTTTTAAAAGACTGGAGAAAAGAACCTATTTTTAGGCAGGAAGGAAGCCTGAATACAGAGGGGCTGAATAGAGAGGTTGCAGAGGGAACATGCACAGAGGCAGATCTTAGGATAGCTCTCAACGGGGGCAGTGTCAAGAAGCCCTTTGGTTGTCACAACGAGGCAGGGGAGTGGTTACCACGCATCTAGTAAACAGTGAGCAGAGATTCTGCTGAATGTCTCATGATCCACAGAACAACTTTCCATATGCCCCCTCACATAAGAATTAATATGCACCAAATGTTAAATGTTGTGGTCAAGACACCGTATTCTACAGGAAGAAAATTTGTGGATGCTGACATAATAGACGGAGTGTACAGAGATAGAAGATATGTTGGCAGCCTTGGTGGCGTCTTTCAGCAGGTGAACATGGGCTGGAAGCTTCTCTGAGGGGCTCCTGGCTTGTACAGCCCAGCTGTCAGGGAGTTTATTGTGAGGATTTGGTTCACACCTAAAAGGGACAAAGCAGCAATTACTTGGCATATCCAGTACTTGTGTGTGGTTCAAATGCTGCCCTGGCCTCCTCGAGGGCACCATGAGATTTCAAGAAGGCAGCTCTGAAAGTATGGGTTCGAGTTTGGGATGGACCAGGTTTGAGTCTGAGTGCTGTAACTTGGTTTCTCAGGCAAGATTTCCCATCTATTAGAAATTCACCAGCATGATTCACATTATATAAAACGGCCAGAATGCCTGTGTTAATGAGACCACAGCTGTCTCCTACCAGAGCCTCTTATCCACAGGCTACCACATGATTAATTATCTTCATACTTTTAATAATCATAGGTTAAAAATAAGAACACTAGTAGATACAATTAATTTTCATAGTGCATTAAATCTAATAGAACTAAAATGCTAATTTCAGATTGTAATCAGTATGAAAAAAAAAAAAACCTAAAGAAATGTCTTGCATTCCACTCAATAGAAAAGCTTAAAAACAAAGGGAGAAAGACAATGAGTTGACCTTAGTTTGATAACATACTTAATCTAATATAACCAAAATGCTAATTTCTCAGCATCAAACAAAACCCAATGAAGTCTAGGGTGGTGCACACCTACAACCCCAGTACTGGGAAGTAGAGGCAAGAGGGTCAGGAGTTCAAGGTCATCTCATGCTATATAGAGGTGAATTTAAGGCCAGCCTGAGCTATATGAGAGCCTGTCTCAAGAAGCTAATGAGAGAGATATCTCGTAGCCTTTTACTCATGGGCACTTTGAGCTCTAGTGTGTGCTATACATTTCTAGTATTTCCGTCACCAGGAATTTCATCTGATCATTTAAGTCTTATAAAGTTTACAGTCTAAAATGTAAATTTGAGCTTGAAATATGCCTCAGTGGGTAAAGTGTGGCACAATCATGAAAAGGTGAGTTTAGACCCTCAGGATGCTAAGTGTGGCAGCTGGGCTTGGGGATGGTTGTCTTGGATGGTTCCAAGACAGCCATGGGCTTATTTAAGGCCAATCAATCTACCTAAAGCAAAGTTCCCAGCTCACTGAAAGGAGAGGCCCTGCCTATAAAAAGTAAGGTAGAAAAGGGGTGATGAGGACATCCTAATGTCAACCAAGGACCTTTTTACACCCCGTTGTGAGAAAAAAACTGCTTCATACATATATAAGTGCACGCGCGCATGCATGCACGCTCACACACACACACACACACACATGAAAATGTAGTTCATTCATGTACCCCAGTTGTTCCCCACATACTAATAGATCTTCCATGACATTAAATAAATGAATGTTAGTCTTCGACATGGCAAATTCGAACTAAGTATAATAAAATGTTCTACTTCACCATCCCACTTAATTAGAATCAAGTAAAACCAGAATCTCCATTGGATCTCAGCCAAATGCTTATGAGTGAGACTCTGTGACAAGTGGCTGCTGTATTGGACAAGTGAAGTTTTAAAACTGATCTGGTAATTTTAAAAATAAAAGAACAAGGGTTCTTTTTCAAGACAGGGTTTCTTTGTGTAGTTCTAGCTGTCCTGGTATTTTATTTGTAGATCAGGCTGGCCTTGAACTCATAGAGATCCACCTGCCTCTGCCTCTGCCTCCGCCTCCGCCTCCGCCTCCGCCTCCGCCTCCGCCTCCGCCTCCGCCTCTGCCTCCGCCTCCTGAGTGCCGGGATTAAAGGCACACACCATCACACCCGACACAGACATGTGTTTATTCATTCAGTGCTTGCATGTGTGAGCAGGTCATAGGACAACTTTTGAAAGTCAGTTCCCCCCTTTTGCTATGTAGATTCTGGAGATCAAATTCAGGACATCAGGCTAGGCAGCAGGTAGGTAGCTTACCTGCTGACCTATCTCATTAGCCCTAATCAGGTCACTTCTAGATGAGAACATTAGCTTTAAGACACAGTCAACTTTGACTCCTATTAACTACCTAGCCCCAACTTCACCAGGTCAAATTCACTCCTTTGGGGGCAGAAACCTGACGGGCCACTCCCAATACAGAGCTTCTCCCCAGAACCTCCATCTTCCATCTTTTCACCTGGAAACTGTAAGTTAAGCAGAGGGTGAAATTTTTGAATTCTGTGCTGATGATCAAGGCTTTCAGACATTACCCACGTGATAGCACAGTGAAGAATGATCAGAGATTGGCCAAACTGAGGGCAGGATAGGGAGGAACTGGGCCACACCAGATGCGTGTAGAATTCCAGCACAGCCCTAGAGATGACAGTCTGAGGAGGCTTCGTGACTGACAAATGGTGCATGCACGACAGACAGTGGGCAGGACAGCTCTCAGGTGAGAAGGTTGAATCTCTAACCTTGCCTGATGCTGTTCTACTGGTGGGAACCTCCTTTGTTCTGTTTTACATGATATTCCTGTTTCTTAGTGTTCTGAGCACAGATGTTGTAATAGGGCCCTAGACCTTAGCACAACTGAGTCCATGATGGAAGAAACATTCAGGCCAAAAAACTCAGCATGTAGACTGAGACCACCTGTCCAAATGACAACAAAGACCTAATCCATCAAAATCCATAGATCTGGGAAAGTCCCTAACTGTCTGGGTCAAACAGGCAGCCAAAGGGGTTCTGGAACTAACTTGGAAGGGACCCAAACCTTATTCTTTAGCCTCTGTAGTTCTGCTCTGGCTAACTGTTCTTGTTGAATGAAGTCTGTCAACCCAGAACAAAAATTTTTGCTTAAAAGTTCACCCTGAGAAAGGCTTAGTACTACACTGGGATCTCTAACACCCAGAATAGTCACTGGCTGTCAAGAAAGACTTTCTATTGGCTTAAACCCATGTCTAAGCAGTCTTCTCTGCTAAATACCCCACAACAAGGTGTCTAAATAATGCTTTGAGCTTTAGTAAATCTTTTCTTGTTCAGTGACAACAACAGCAAAAAAAAAACAAAAAACAAAAAACAAGCCCTATGACTTACCAACTCCCTTCTCTGAGACACTCATATTGCAAGGTAATGAGTTATAGATTAATTTGGAGATATTTAAGCTCCCATTGAGCAGCAGTGGGCACACAATGGCCCAAAACACAAAACCAGGGCCACTAGGGAAAAGCTCCGGCTTGTCAATGGTAACGCCAGATAAATGTCATCCTCTGCTCAGACTTTTTAATAGTTCTTTCAAAATAAAGATAACAAGTATTCAGTTGTATTTCCTAAGACGTTTCCTGTTTACAGGGGGCACATTCTAACAGCTGTGTTAAAAGTTGTGGCCTAAGAGCTTTGGGATCAATTTATCTTTTGAAGTTTCTGGGTGCCAAGCTGGGGGATTACTCCCACAGAGGTTAAGACCTGGTCTCCCAGCTGTCCTGTGATACACCCACAGCATCTTGGGATAACTCCAAGGAGAGCAGGCACATGAAGATCCTGAGGTCAGCCTACCTCTATGGAGCGTGTCATTGAATTGGAAGGCCTAGAAACAATGGCTTTCATGTAGAATTTTTTAAAGGAAGTCCGGCATTTCATGGTAGCTGAGTAGAGGTTACCAGACACAGACCAGTACTAAAACCTCTCAGCAGCCCTGCTTTCTCCCCCCCTCAAAGTCTCCCTGCCCTGGAAAAGTACAAAATGGCAGGGTGCTTCCCTGGTTACTGGGGCTATGCCCAATTACTCTCGTGGACAAGAAGTCCGCCCTTGGTAGTAATGGGTAAATGGCTGTGCTTATTTTCAGAACCCTTTATACCCAGCTTGGTGGCACACACCTATAATTGCAGCATTCAGGAGGCTGAGGAAGAGAATGACCATTTTGATGCCAGCCTGAGCTACATAGCAAGACTCTATCTCCAAAAACCAAATGATTTATTAGATTTTTTTTCAGGACTTTGAATTGAATTAGTGCTTCACACATGCTAGGCAAGTGCTTTATCGAGGCGTTACATTCCCAGTCTTTTTAATGCAGTTACTCTGGCCGTTTTACCATTTCCAGGTCACTAAACCCCCATGCATATATTTGCACATATCCTATTGTATTTTTACAAGCCAAGTAGAAATCTCTTTCAGAGCAGAAAGATACTCATTGCAGTGTTATTTATAACATCAAAACATGCACAGCAAAATTTGCCAAATCAAATATTTGAATTTTAAAAGGAAGCAAAAATAAATAAAAATATGCAATCACATGTGAATGGGTAAAAAGAAAAGCTACATCAGGAGTGAAATCTTTTGCAGGTTCTAATAGGTTAGGCTTAGGAGAGTCTTAGTTCAAAAGAAAACAGGGTCAGAGAGAGAGAGAGAGATGGCTCAGTGTGCAAAGACGCTTGCCACAAAAGCCCAGTGACATGAAGTTGATTCCTGGAACCTATGTGAAGGTGGAAGGAAACAGCCAACTCTACAGTTGTCCTCTGATCTCTTCATGCAAGTTGTGACATATACACCCACCCTTATCAATCATACACATGTGTACACAATAATAGTAATAATTAAAAGAAACAATTATGTAATAATATTGATTAAAACAAAATACACAACTGAAATCATGTATAGAGGCTGAGAACACTAACAGTAGTAGTGTGCTTGCCAAGCGTGCCCACGGTCCTGAATCTGATCAACAGAATTTAAAAAACTAATAATCACACAGAAAAATTATTAGTTTTTTTTTTTAAGTAGTTTGGATTGGATTAGCACCTCACACATGCTAAGCAAGTGCTTTATCAATGGGCTACATTCCTGGTTTTTTGCTAAAATGATAGCAGTAGGCTGGTGATATCTCTTAGCTTGTAGGTGCTCACCTAGAATGCACAAAGCCCTTTGTTGTCCCCAGAACCACACAAAACAGGCATGGTGGCACATGCCTGTAATCTCAGCATTTAGGAGGTGGAGGCAGGAGGATGAGAGGCTCAAGATCATCCTCTGCTGTGTAAGTATAAGGCAGCCTAGGCTACAAAAACACGTTCTATGTTCCAAGACCTAGTCTCAAAATAGCAGGATGAACAAATCATTTAGTTGATGTTCATTTGATACATCTTAGAAGGATAAAATGCTGTCTCTTATGGTGCTTTTCATATTCTTTAATGTCTTTAGGATAATTCATATATGAACAGGGAAGCATTTACAACTCACTGCCTGGTGTGGGGGGGGGGGGGGCTCACCAGAACGCCATCCTATCATAAAACTAGGAAAAGTAGTATCTCATAACCAGGGGTTAATACCAAATTTGAGTCTCATTCAGTTCAAATACTGAACCTGAAAAGATAAGCTAGATGATTGCTGATCATAAAAATCTCATATGGGGCTTGAAAGATGGCTCAGCGGCTGGGAGTACTTGCTGGGTCAAAGGACCCACACTCAGTTCTCAACATCCAGACGGCACCTACAACCATCTGTAACTCTAGTTCCAGGGACTCTGACACGTCTCCCTGCAAGGCTCTGCAACTTCACACAGAAAAAAACTAGAAAACTGGGCAACTAGTAGCTTTTCCACATTGGCACTAGTTTTTCTTCCTAATATTGGAAGCAGTGGATGGTGAATAGAGATTGCTTCCAGGCTAGCATGGACCAGAAGGAATGGGTGGGAAGAGATAAGCCTGTCCCTGGTTGTTTCATGCTGGCCTCATCAGTTGTGGGAGATGGATGTCATTTCTGGCCTTGGTTTAATCTTCCCCTTTCAAGTTTGGACACCTGCTTTCTTTACCTCTCTAAGCTCTAAGGGAGGACTGACAGTGAGGAAATTTTTTTAGATACTGGGGGGAAAATCACATCAAATAAAGAAATTACTATCTATAGATATTTTAAAACTACATCATGTGATTTTAAATGTCATGGGGAAAATAAAAAGGGACACTGAGAGAGTATGCTCTATGAAATATTTAAACTATAGAGCCAGCAGGGCTGGTGATTATGGAGATTAACTAGATAGAGCATGTTGTTAAGGCTTAGTAGCCACAGATGCTCATGGAAGCTGTTTATCATCCTTGTGATGGGGCAAAGCAATCACAGGGTTTTAAATGGAGGTGTAGGCCACCAAGAATTATATAATTTTTATCTATTTTTTGCCATAGGCAAGACAATTTTCTCTGTAGTAAATAAATTTCCTCTGCCTTTAACAAACCGTGGGTGTCATCACATGCCAGCCACCCACCTCTTGGCACTCAATTTCCTCGTTGTCTAACGGGAGAACCTGGTTTACATAGTTGTTGGACATGAATTTTGTGTCACATTTGTTCTAAGGATTATTTTAACTCTAAAGCCTTCATGATTTTATGCACCAACAAAGAAAAATCCCTAACAACTAAACTCTGGCCAGATGCTTTACCTGTAACCGAAGACCCAGGAGTCTGTCACACCCACCGCCTCTATGCTTTGAAATAGGAGACTATTCTTCCCACTCACTTCCTTCTGAATTGCTTTGTCTATTTTAGGAGATTATTGTATATGTGTATCTCAGTAACAAGACACAGCACAATTTTACTTGTGGGTGTCTTTCTTTTTCAGTTCCCTTAAGACATTTAGGTCTTGATTTTTTTTTTTTTTTTAAAAAAAAGGAACAATAACAATTTTAATCACTTCTTCAGTGGCAACTATTTGCTTTGTTGACATAAAATCCACATGCCTTTATTTCTTTGCCTTCTGAAAATACAGCAGCTTTGCCTCTTAATGCCAACTCATGGTGCGATTTTTTTGTAATTTAAACAGCAACTTAACCCAACATATTATTACCAACAGTGTACTTAACTCAACTGAAGTCATGATAGCATGAATAGCTATGATAAAGTTTAGGCCTGGGCAGACCATGACAATGATGTCATGACTGCAGTCTGACTGACCTTGGTACAAGCAGTGTGACCTCAGAGATGCTACATGTAGGGGAGAGCAATGTGGGAGGAGGGTTGGAAGTATGTTTTAAAACTGATGAAGGGGAAGTCATATTCACTACTAGTCATGGTATTTTGGCAAATAGCAAGTCTTCAGCAACCATTTCTTTACATTGTTGAAGGCCTAAATGAAAGGTTGGATAAACATACAAATGAGTAGTCGGTTGGGAATTCTGAAAAGCACCTCTCTACTATGTTATTTAAGATTTTATTTGTGTTTTAAAATTATGTGTATGTGTGTTTCTGTGGTGTTTTAAATGAAAATGGCCCCTATAGAATCATAGGGAGTGGCACTATTAGAAGGTGTGGCCTTGTTAGAGTAGGTATGGCATTAAGAGAAAATGTGTCACTGGGGGTGGGGTCTGAGGTCTCAGATGCTCAAGGCAGGCCAGTGGCTCACAGTCACTTCCTGCTGTCTACAGATCTAGATGTAGAACTCTCAGCTCCTTCTTCAGCACCGTACCTGCTGGCATCCTTCCATGCTTCCTACCATGATGGTAATGAACTAAGCCTCAGAAGCAGCCCCTATTAAGTGCTTTTCTTTATAAGAACTGCCATGGTCATGGTGTCTCTTAACAACAATAAAAACCTGATTAAGACAATGTGTATGTTTATATGTGCTTGTAAGGGCATTGCCCACAAGGCCAGTAGAGTATTATAGATCCCTGGAGCTGGATTTACAGGCAATTGGAAGCCATTGAACATGAGAACCAAACTCATTTCTTCTGGAAGAGAAACAATTACTCTTAATTGCTGAGCCATTTCTCCCGCTGTCCTTCACCCCACTTTTAAGCAGAGTCTTAAGGCTGGTCTGGAGCTTGCTTTTTCTTTTTTTCTTTTTTTGGTTTTTTGAGACAGGGTTTCTCTGTATAGCCCTGGCTGTCCTGGAACTCACTCTGTAGACCAGGCTGGCCTCGAACTCAGAAACCCGCCAGCCTCTGCCTCCCGAGTGCTGGGATTAAAGGCGTGCGCCACTACTGCCTGGCCTGGAGCTTGCTATGTAGACCAGGCTGGCCTGGAACTCACAGAGATCCACCTCCCTCTGTCTTTTGAGGGCTGGGATCAAAGGTGCGTACCTCCACACCTAGCTCTCCAGGTCTCAATCTGTAGCCAGACTTGGCCTGGAACTCATGTTGGTCTTCCTTCATCAGCCTCCAATTTCTTTTTCAATGAGAAATTGCCATCCAACCTTAGGTCACCAGGTGAACCTGGAGCCTCTCTGCTCCCATCTGGTTTAGTTTGACTTCTCTTTCCCTCCATGTCTTTAACAGACTGTGAAACTCCAAGGTCACGTAGATTATCCAATGTCATCTTAGATTCCATGCTTACACAAGTAGCCTTGATTTATCCTGCTCTCAGACCTTTTCAACTTTTTACAGGTTCCACCCTTGCTTACTGGCTGCGTGCACCTGCACTACATAGCCACTAGCCATGCAGATTCTCAAGCTCAGTCTTCGGGTAACTCTTGAGCTACTGCTAATCTGTGTTTCCTGGCTCTCTTCCCAGGTGCTCACTTATTCACCTCTGCTCTTGCCTCAAGCCCTCAACATGGTCACCTTCAAGTTCAGCAATCAACTTACTTCCTGTTTCATAAGAAAATCACTGCCACTCCATTGGCTCCCTGAACTCCCTGGCCAGCACCTAAGCATGCTGTAGAATTCTGCCCCTTCCTTGTTCTCTCTTGGACTATGCCTCTGTCCAAGATGGTCTCATTCTATGAACTGATCCCTGGACTCTTCTCCTCCAGCTTTCTTAATTGCTTGACATTTCCTGGCAATAAATATTCCCATCTCTACTCTCATTAAAATCTAGTTAGGCATAATGGTACATGCCTTTGAGCCCAACACTCAGGAGTTGGAGGCAGGTGGATTTCTGTGAATTCTAACTCAGCCTGGTCTACATAGAGAGCTCCAGGATAGTTGGGCCTATGTAGAGAAACCCTGACTCAAAAAAATAAAGAAATAAATAAAAACAAATCAATAAAAATTGCAGGTCTCCACTCTCCTGGCTCTAGCTGCTCCTCCGTCAACGTTTCTGCCTCTCACAGTTGTCTTCATGTTCCTCCCAACTCACTCGAAAGCCTGCAGCAATCTGGGAAATGTGTCCCTTTGGCTGATAAAGTTGCTCTCCAAGTTCACTAATTACCTCTGTCTGGCCTTTCTTTCCCTGACTGAACTTTCCTTTTCATTTATTTAGCATGTTACAACCTCCCTCCTTGACATTCCTTTCATTTTGGCTCTTTCCCCACATTTCAGGTATTTCTCGGAGCACGGGTGCGCTTGTGTGTATGTGTGTGTGCGTGTGTGTGCGTGTGTGTTCATGTGTGCGCACGCATACACGTGTGTATTATGATGTGTGTACATACAGTATCTAGGCTTCTTATGTGTGACTGTGTGCGCATGCTCAGGTACAGATGCATGTGGAGGTCAGAGGTTAAACCCGGGTGTCTTTCCTTGGTTATTATTCCCTTTATTTCTTGAGAAAAGATCTTTCACTTAGCCTGAAGCTCATTTATGCTCATGTTCCAAGCTATGCTTGCTCACAAATGAACTTTAAGGTTTTGCCTGTCACTACCAGACAATGCTGGTGTGACAGACTCCACACCACAGCAGCAGCTTTTTGCATGTACTCTGAAGACCCAAACTCAGGTCCTCATGCTTGAGAGGTAGACACTTTACCAACTGAGCCAACTTGCTGGCCTTGCTTTACTCTTTGGCCAGACAAGCAAGATTCTCTGCTCTCAGCTTTTGGTGCTGCCCAGCTTATTTATGGACTTTCTTTGGTGATATCCTATCAAACAAACTAATTCCACATACTACCTAACCCTTCAAGTCAGCGAATCCAACCAAAATCTCTTTCTACATCAATGATAACAAGTATCAAGTTTAAACAGATCATCTTTGCCCATCGGCCTGCTATTCTTCATGAAAGATACTACTCAGCATCACTATCCACGCAAGTAGCATGTTGGAAATGCATCCATTCCCTTGGATTCACCCCCCTCTCTCCGACAAACCTGATCAGATACTCAGGTGTTGGGCTCTGAGACCTAAGATCTCTGGATCCCTTCACATTGCTTCTACTTGAGCTGAGGACTTTGTCCACTGTCACTTGCATCAAAGGTGTTCTTCTCTACCCCACTTGCCACCCTCTGCCAGAGTCCAGGTGACTTTTGGAGTAATCTTTCTAGACTGGATATGAAACCAGAGTGTGCTGTTTCCGTGCTTGAGTACTTCGCTGTTTCCTGGTAACTTGCAGGATAGAATTGATCCTCACAAGATCCTTTATGTCCTCTGCCTGCAGCTTGAAAGTCTTCTTCCGTCAGTTCTCAGGATACTTTCTTCTCATACTTGACTGTATGCACATGCTGCTTCACTCCTGAACCTCCTGACACACTCTCCAACCTTTTCCTGTCTGGTGAAGTTCAGCAAGTGTTGAATGCCCTTCCTTAGCATCTCTTCCTCTAGGAAGAGCCCTCCCATACTTTCCTCAAGCTGAGGAGGGTACCACAGCTCACCTGCCTTGTGTATACAATGCAAACTCCATTACTACACATCACTGGCCTTAAAAAGCCTTCTCTTCAAGGATTAGTGCCTGTCTTTGTTCTATAAGAATAAATTGTACACAGACCTAGGCCTCTATTTTCATTACTGATTAGTCTGTAGATTTGTACTCTAGACCACATATCTGTGACAGCAAAGACTGTGAATTTGTTTGCTTACAATGTTATAAATTTTAGTAGAATAAAATATATCACTTAGTTTTCTCCTCCTCACCCCATACTGAGAGTTGAACTTAGGACCTCACACACGCTAGGGGAGCTCTTTAATCCCACCCAAAATAAATTATTGAATTTTCTAGACTGAAAATAAAGTCAAGCAAGTAAAAGGCTGTGTACTGGCTGGTTTTGTGTCAACTTGACACAAGCTGGAGTTATCACAGAGAAAGGAGTTTCAGTTGAGAAAATGCCTCCATGAGATCCAGCTGTAAGGTATTTTCTTAATTAGTGATCAAGGGAGGTGAGTGGTACCATCCCTGGGCTGGTAGTCTTGGGTTCTATAAGAAAGCAAGCTGAGCAAGCCAGGGGAAGCAAGCAAGCCAGAAAGGAGCATCCCTCCATGGCCTCTGCATCAGCTCCTGCTTCCTGACCTGCTTGAGTTCCAGTCCTGATTTCCTTTCGTGATGAACAGCAGCATGGAAGTGTAAGCTGAATAAACCCTTTCCTCCCCAGCTTGCTTCTTGGTCATGACGTTTTGTATAGGAATAGAGACCCTGACTATGACAGGCTGTTTATGTCAACATAAGGTAGAATTTGTAGATAAACTAAGTTGTGATAATTGTGAAAGGGTTGTAGAACATCTTCTTATAGTTGGCTATGTATATTTATTTACGCCTTTGGGTTGTAGCATCCTTTTAGGTATCAATGCAATTATTACTAACGTTTTATCTTTTCCTTGCTTGTTTATTTACAGTAGCTTTCGTTTTTGAGACAGAGTCTTTCATTCTGTGATAGCTTCAAACTCACAGTCATCCTCCTGCCTTAGCCTTCTAGGTTTCGTGTTTTCAGATGTGAGCCACTACATTTGGTTTGTTTTCTTAATGACATAACTTTTAAGTAAAACAAACAAACAAACTCTAATTTATTAGAAAAACACCTTAATCTGACCGTATCTAAATTTCAATGGAGCTAGCATATATGAAATAAGAGTCCAAGCACTCTGGTGGACTTTAGCTAGCTTATATTTTCTCACCTTTACTGGGTATTTGAACTTCTCCAAGGTTTCATCCCAACCTACCTCTCAGCATTACTGTGTGCTGAGTCATATTGCAGTGAAGCGGCTCTGCTCTGTTTTCTACGATGCACTATTTCCTCCGCCCGGGCCTGGCTTTACTCCGTGGAGTCTCTTTGCCCGTTTAACGACTAAACACAACCCCAAGTGTTAACACTTCTAACACTTCTCTGATTCCTTTTGGACAAATTAATTTTTACTCCCTCTAGACCCTAAGTCATGTTGGACCACGTATCATATATCTGGTTTTACTTTTTAAAGTAAAAAGTACTTGCTTTTACTTAATAAAAGTAAGTACTTTACAAATAATCTTTTGTAAGATTATTACAAACTGGGCTAGGAATGCAACTCAGTAGCATAGTGCTGCTTTACCTAGCATGCACACCATGCCTTGGCTTCAGTCCCAGCACTGCAAAAACAACCAAACCAAACCAAATGTTACTTTAAAGTATTAGCTTTAGTTTTATACTGAGGTTATTTTTCTAACTATTTTCGTTCTTTTGTTTATTTTTTGAGACAGGCTTTCTCTGTGTAGCCCTGATTGTCCTGGAACTTTCTCTGTAGACCAGGCTGACCTTGAACTCAGACATCTGTCTGCCACTGCCTTCTGAGTGCTGGGACTCAAGGTGTACAGCACCATCACCCAGCCTCTATTTTTGTTCTTAAAGACAATATATAATTCTCAAGTGAAATATTTGAAGTGCAGTGAAAAATATCTTTTCTTCATCTTGACACCCTTGGTTCTATACCTCTCGCTTCAGGTGATATACAGTACTGTATTATATGAACGGCCCAAAATCTCTCTGCTTTCATTTGCTGCTCTTTTGTTAGTGTGTGTGTGTGTGTGTGTGTGTGTGTGTGTGTGTGTGTCTGTGTGTCTGTGCATGATCTCTGATGTAGGGCTTTCCTAGGGACTATATTCTTGCTAATGGAGTGTTCTGTCTGCACCTTCAACTTTACCAGTTCCTGCTCACACTGCCTTCAGTACCAGGCTATTCTATGCTGTGGAGATTAGGCTTGTGAATAAAGGGAGGTTCCTGGTCTTGTGCAAATGCTTTCCAGAGGAAGTGTAGTGGGGTGCAAGTAATAACCCATAGAGCTCTAAGCTCCCACATCCTTATTTAGACCGTTGGTTTTTTTCTTTAGTTTTACTTATCTGGCATATAAAATAAGAGGTGGCTATTTTAATTTGGCTTATCTCCAATTATTAATACCCTTGACCAGTGATTTCTAATTTTAATTTTCTAAGATTAGCATGCCTTTTTGGTTTGTTGTTTATTTTCAGTTAGGGGAGTTTTTGAGACAGGGTCTCAGTATGTTACCCAGGCTGACCTTGAACTTGTGATTTTCATGCCTCAGTTTCTCTTGTGCTAGGGCATGAGTTTATGATGCTATATGTAGCCAGGAACCTTTTAAACAATAAACAAATATTTTTAGTTATGTGTATGTATGTGTAGAGTAGGTGTGTGTACGTATGTACAGGTGCCCAAGGAAGTCAGAAGCATCAGATATCCTGGAGATGGCGTCACAGGCCATCGTGAGACACCTGATATGAACGCTGGGAACCAAAGTTGGATCCTCTGCAAGAGAAGCAAGTGTTCTTCTTAACCATTGAGCTGTCTCTCCAGATCCTAGAAATAGGTTTTGTTGTTGTTGTTGTTGTTGTTGTTGTTTGTTTCAGGTGTGAAGGGTTGAGAAAGTGTCTAAGTATGTACTCCTAGCTGGCCTGGGACTTACTGTGTAATCAGTGATGTAATGACTCTGCCTCACAAGTGCTGGGGTTAAGGTGTATGCCATGACAACTAGTGAAACACACACACACACACACACACACATACACACACACACATACACACACACTATCATTACAGTTTCCAATTATTGATTTCTCCTATTTAGGATCACAACTTATATTTACATTTTAACCTTGCCTGGGATTTTGATATACTTTTATTATAATAATTTGAAGTTTGTCTTGAATTTTCTAAGTAGATAGACATATTGATTGTAAATAAAATTAATTTTTTATTCCTTTTAAATCATTACCCACTTAATTTCTATTTATCATACAGTTCTTGCTAGGACCTACAGGACTTGTAGACATCAGAGGTAGTCTCATAATATTTCATCATTTAGTAGATACATACATTATATTGTATACATTGCAAATGTGTGGTGGATACCACCAAACAAGTTAGGGGTGCTTCTTCTGTAAGTGTGCTGATAATCTAATGTGAATTATATTTCAGAAAATGTTTCCTCTCCTTACGTTGAAGTGATCAATATTTTTCCTTCTTCAAGGGTTTCTAATTGTGTTCTGAGATTAGTCTGAACAAATGTTAAATCAGATTCACTGCTGGATTTAATTTTCCATAGTTTTGTTTAGGACTTTAACACCTGGATTAAATGAGAGATGGGTCTATACCTTTTCTTTTCTTCTTTTTCCTTTGGTACCAAGATTCTACCAGCATCATACAAAGAGCTGTGGTCGCTCCCTCTTCTCTGCCCCTTTATCTGCGTACCGGAGTAGATTTATACACCGTGGGGAACTTTTTCTTAGGCATTGGGCTGCATTTCCTTACTAACCTCTCCAGCCCTTGTGTGCTTTATTTTTATTTTATTTTGTTTTGTAGTTAGATGTTAGGTAACCAGTACAACTACTTAAAAATAGCTGTAGTTCTTAAATTAGATTTTCTAGTTCTTCTTGAGTCCATTTTGGTAAGTTTCATTTTTCTAAGGAACTGGGTAATTGTTCAAATTTACTTGTATGAAATTTATTACATCCTTCTTATTTTATAAACTCTATTTTATATATATATATATATATATATATATATATATATATAAAATGATTTCCCTTTTAATTCATATCAATTTTATTAGTTCTTACAATGTGCCAACTTTTGTTTTCTTAACAGTTTCTATTATAACTTATTTTGACTTCTATTATTTATTATTTGCCTCCCTCTGCCTTCCTCTGTGCCTGCCGTTATCCCTTTAATTTCTGATTTTTAAAAATTATCTAAAGAAGCATCTTTCAGTAGAACCTGGGAACATATTTTTATTTGAAATTTGCCACTGTACACATTTTGTAATTTTAGTTATGACTTGTTCTTTCATTTGTCAATTATGATTATACCTAAAGCTACTTAGAATTGTGCTTTGCTGATAGAGGCAGGTAGATCTCTGTGAGTTCAGGGCCAGTCTGTCCTAGAGAAGGGATTCAGGCCAGCCAGAGCTACAGAATAAAGCCCTGTCTCAAAAATAAAATAAAATAAAATAAATCAAATCTAGGTATTTTGGTTCTGTGTTGAAGTTCTTTTATTCCCCTGAGTTTTGAACCTAGAACTTTGTGATGCTAAGCACACCCTCTACCACTGTGCTATGTCCCTAGCCTATGATTTACTTCCTAGGCTATTTGAAAGTGATATTTTTAAATTTCTAAATGCATAGTATTATTTTTATTAATTAAAAGGATGTAATTTCCATGGTACTAATGTCTTATTGCCTGGACTGTGATGGCATGAGCCCTCAAAAACCTGAATCTTTCTTCTAGTCTATCAAATATTTGGCCTCATTTGCATACTGCTTTGTGTTTAAGTTTCCAGAGAAGTGGTTGCTCTCAGCAGCTATATGTACTCACTACATCATGAACATCCCAGCCTCCTAAAATGGATATCCCCAGTGGGTTCGCATTCATTTTGCAAGCCTTAAACTACAATCAAAGGACAAATATCAGAAATAGTAATTCAATATTTGTTCCAAAGAGACTGGAGCTGGAACAAGGCAGGTTTGCAGCAGAAGCACCAGGAATGGTGCATTCCTAAGGAGAATGATTTGTAACTATATTCTGAAGCCTTTCAAATGTATACTCAAAACTCTTCTGGAGCACCTGACATGCAGTTTTTAGGTTTTGTTTGCTTTGTGGTTGCTGGGAATTGGACCTAAGGCATACAAGGCAAGCACTCTACTCTTGAGCTGTAACCCCAGTTCCACACATGCCTCTACTGTTCATGACACGAGTGTTCTAAATAGCAGTCACTCTATACCAAAACCAGTCCACAGCACAAATCTAGATGGATGAGCTAAAGGTACACGCACATTTTGGAAGCAGGGGTCAGAGAACAGGGTGAACGATCAGATCGTGTGTTGTAGGCTGTGCTTAACTGTCCTGGAATTGTGCCTTCCACCCTGTTCTTGGCCAAGTCAACACGGCTTGGGTGTGGTTGCTTAAAAATATTCCCAAGGAGCAATGACGCTTCCTCTGGATTCCTGAACAAATCGTCTCTGTTGTTGAGAACTTTGGGCTGTGTGTCCAGGACTCTCAACGAAGTTTTAATCAAAGCCGTGGCTTCCTCTCTATTGTTGCTTTTGGAGTGGCCTTGCTCAGGAGCGCTGGCCTTGACAGCAGCACCTCCGTTGACCTTTTCCACAGCAGTCCTTGAGTTTCTGCCCCACCCCCTCCCATCTGCTGGCCCTGCTTCCTCTCCTCTCTATTTTGGCACCATTGGGAGTGGCTCTTCTCAGTAAAGTGGCTGAAGAGTAATGAACCCAAAATACCTAAGTAACAAATGAGTCACCAAACTTCCACAGCTGGCTGTGTTGTGGGTAAATAGCAGAGAGGAGGTAACTGCAGGAGTGGGGGTGGTAGGGGTGGCTGACAGCAGGCTGAGGGGGTTGAGAGGGCAGAGAATTTAGTTGGCTTACATAGGTGAGATCAGCACTGTGGCCTATCACACCCTGACTGACTCAAGCTAAGCCTGGGTCCCTTGGAAACTGCTAATACTAGGCTGTCTAGTAAATCTTAGCTGGACAAGGCACTTCACTGATAACCCTCCTCTGCATCCAAGTTCTGAGTCTTCGAGTTTGGAATTCTCTAAGTCGCTACAAGGCTGCTAAGCCAAAATGGTATTTCTCCAGGCCAGCCCATTTTTAGATTTATAATATCTCAGTATCAAGAATTAGGACAAAATTTAATTTTCTTTTGTATTGGATTATCTCCTGTTTCCCTCACCACCACCACCCCCCACCTCTGTACTTGCTACTGCATGTATGTGAGGGTCAGAGGAAAACTGACCCTCAAGGTGGGCCTCTTCTTCTACCATGTGGGTTTTGAGGATTGAAGTCAGGTGCACAGATAAGCAGAAAATGTCTTTACCTGCTGAATCATCTCATGAGCCCTCACTGAGCTTTCTAGAATGTATCTTTTGCCTAAAACTTTGACTTGAACTATAATAGTGCAGCTGAGATGCCAATTTCAGCATTGTGATGAACAACCAAGAAGCTACTGAAACATTTCTAGTTGCTGCCTCATCAGGACCAGCTTTGCCTCTGGGAACCTACTGGGTGTCTGTCCTGATGACTTAAGAGATGATTCCTACTTCTTGTGTTTCTAAACATAAAAAGAGTGGAGTGGGCTAAGCCCTGAGTACTTGTCTAATGGTCTGATTTCATGGAGACCAGTCTAGTCAGCCACTCTGCTTAAACTGTCACAAGAGACAAGGGAGGGAAGGAGGCATGGAGGAAGGGGAAGGAGAGAAAGAGGAAAAGGGAAAGGGACAGGACAAAAAAGTACCTGTGCAAGGAACTAGGACTAAGAAGCATCCGGGACTCTTACTGTGATATGACTACAAGAAGAATTTTGAACACAAAAAGAAACATTAAAATGTCCTCTGAGAAAGGTGATATTAGATCATGGGGAAGGCAGGATCTGATCACCAGCTGTCTGCTTTCTCTAGTTCAAAACCAGGAACTTCAGAAGCTAACTTTAAAACAGAGACAAAGTTAGTTGATTCAATGCTGTTCCGCTTGGTTTGCCCCTGCAGTGGGGTGGTGTCAGTCTAATGCTTATCTGCTGTAGCTCTGCCACCCCTAGCCCGCATAAGTGCAAAACCAGATGCCACAACTTGGAAGGAGGAACCTTAATCTCACCCAAGAGTGGGAAGACATAAGGCCACATGACTTGGCAACTAAAATGGAAACAACTCCTTGAAAAAAAAAACCAAAAAGGCAAAATCCAACAACAACACCCAACAACAAAACCACCAGACCCCAGACTTGATTAAGGCATAATTTCTGGTTCCTATTTAGTTTCTGAAAGCTCCTCCCTTTTGCACACCAACCAGAGAGCACCTGAGAATTCTCCTTGGAAATGAATGGTTCGTTCGAATCATCTTGGGAAAGAGTATTGGAGGTCTTCATTTAAAAGTGCTTTTCCAAACTAAACAGTACACACTTGCAATGAAAATACAATAGGACCCTTCCCAAAATTAACTATATTTTCAAGCTTCACGCAGTGACTTTTGTTTTTTTCTTTTTTGAGACCAAGTTTTGCTACATATCCCTAGGTGTCCTGGAACTTGCTATGCCTGGCCTTGACCTTAAAAATCCACCTGCCTCTGCTGAGACTAAAGATTTTGCCATCACACCTAGCCACACACCAACATTTTATGAATATTTCTTTCCGGTCTTTTCCATGGGCACAGACTTAGTCATTTAACACAGTTAAACTCATTCTGAAGGCATTAACACTATACACCATTTTTCTCTGTCATATGGAAATGCATCCAATCATGATTGTTTTATCGTTTTTATTATTATTATTGTGTGTGTATGTGGTGTGGGGGGGTTATGGAACAACTTTGTGGAATCAGTTCTGCCTGCTATCTTTCCATGGGTTCTGAGGACTGAACTTCACGTTGCCAGGCTTATGTGGCAAGTGTCTTTACCTGCTGAGCCACTTTGCTGGCCCATCAACTATTATTATTAATGGTTCCCTAATAATCAACATTTAACTTAATCAGTTTTTGTGTTTTGGACACTAAATTTGTTTCCATTTTTTTTTTTAAAAAAGTATATTTCATTGATGTTCAAATTTTGGAGACGTAAATAAATTTTCCCATCAGCTTCACAACTCAACAATTTGATAAATCCCATTAGCATTTGTTTCAATAACCCAAAAGTTGCAGGCGACTCTTCAGGACAGACTCATGGGGAGAACCTAGCAACTCATGAGAACATAGCAATCGCCGACGACAACAGCCCCAGTCACCCAGCTTGTATTTCCCTTGTATTTGTGACCACAAATCTTTATTTCTAGTGCAGCATTTTCAAGGAGCCTAAAGAAAAAATATACCATTTTCACCCTATGGTAAAGGGCCACATAAGACAGAGCTGAGGATCTCATTTTTTAAGTATAAAGGGCCAGATTATCACTTACTCTGATTTGGGTTTCCTGGTTGAGGCACTTGCAGGTGAGTTAGCGCTTTTGAATCCTAGTTAAGGTAGATTGAAGTAGATGGAATTTGGCACCATTAGGATGAGGCAGAGTCTGCTATGGATATAGCTTTTCATTGCCATTTAACTCCCAGTCCTATGGCTGTCATAAATCATTCCCTGCACACATTTTCTTTAGAGGATGGAGCCCTGTGCCATACAGAGCACATACAGAGTGTGTGCTTGCTACTTTTCTCATTCTCAAGGGCCTGCCTGATCAAAACAACTTAAGGAAGGAAGGGTATATTTGGGCTCACAGATTGAGGGTGCAGTCCATCCAAGTGGAGCGGCAGGATGACAGGAGCCCGAGACCGTGAGTTGTCTTAACTCTGTAGTCAGAGAGCAGAGGAAGACTGTCCCTGGTGCTAAGATCACGTCTTCCCTTTTTATCAGCGGAGGATTCCAGCCCATAGAACCAACAGCAAGGCTTCCTGCCTCAATTGACCCTGTCCAGAGACTTCCTCACAGATGTGCCCAAAAGTTTGTTTCCTAGGGAATTCTAGATCCAATTGAATTGACAATCAATATTAGCTATCATGGAGAATTATCATAAATACTTCTCAGGGTTATTTCACATGAGAGTCGTTGAAACTCAGAGGTAAGTATTCTCCCTGTTTTCCATGAGAAACAATTAAAGAGCAGAAAAGTAAAATACAACCAGAAAGCACATGGCTAAGAAATATTTGAGTTAAGATTAGGATCCAGGGCTGGCCTCAAAGCGTATGCTTTTCTATGGCATAGTGCCACCTCACTCATGAACCCTCACAGATAAGTATCATCATAACTTTAAAAAAATGCATTAATACTTGTCCACCCAAGGTAAAGCATTCTCCAAGACCCAGGTGTTTTCATAATGAGTATAAATTGTAGGCTCTTGAGAGGACTTAAAAGATACCTCATGAAGAAGATATTAACCAAGTCAACCATGAATGATGGACAACCTTTGTCCATGAAGGCTCAGACAACAAAGATGCAACAAGGTAGGGCTGGGACTTTTGCTAGAGCACTTGCTTGCCTGGGTACAAGCATCAAGCCCTGGGTTCCTTCCCAGCAACACAAAATTAAAAAGTAAACAGGGTAGCTCTTATCATTCATTTACTCCAAAACCAGTCCTTGGAACCTATTATGGTTGGTGAAGGTAACGGAAACTGTTGCTTCTGCTGAAGTTTTTAAATTAATCATTAGATCATAACACAACTGGCTATTTTCCCACTGGACTTAAGTTTTATAACATTAGGGACTTCTCCATTGTTACATTTTGACTCATAGGACAGTATATGATCCCTAGTAGATTGTCTTAGTCCATTTGGATTGCTGGTACAGACTGGGTATCTCCAACAGAAATTAATTTCTCACAATTCTGCAAGTTGGGAAGTCCAAAATTAAAGTACCAAGAGACTCTGACTCCTGCCAGCCAGCCTGCTTCCTGGCTTATGGATAGCAGTCTTCTCACTGTTCTCTTATGGTAGGAAGAACAGAGAAGGTCTCTGGGTATGTCATCATTATTATATCTAATTGATTTTGTGTGCATGTAGGCATTCATGCATGCATGTGCTACAGTGTGCATTTGCAGGTCTGAAGACAGCTTGTGGAAATTGCTTCTTTCCTTCAACCATGTGGGTCCCAGGATGAAATTCAGGTTGCCAGATTTGGCAGCTCTAAGCTGACATACTGGTCCTGCATTCTCTTTATAAAGACATTAAACCCGATTGTTAAGATTCTACTTCATGGTCTAATTACCTCGGAAAGGTCCTGCCTCCAAATATCATCGACCATAGGGACTGGGTAATAACATATGACTTAGGGGAGGGAGTGGCTATTACTAGTTAGTCTATAGCCAGAAAATTTGTGGCACATATGGCTGAAAATATTATCTGGCCCAAAGACATAGGTTGGTGTTAAGGATGGCTTTATGAATAGAGGCATCTTCTAGAATGTGTACTTTAAACCAAAATGGCCCAAATCAAGAAAAGTGAGGGAATATGTGTAATCAGTTCCCATGTTTACTATCCATTTATAAACTCTAGGTCATAAGCATGAGGCCACCGGAAACAGGAAGCGAAGGCGACTTTCTCACTTGTCCTTGCATGGAGTTAACTCTTCTTTCTTCTTCATGATTCCCGAGTCAAACTGAGTTTATGCTAGACTTAAGCAGGCAATCCCCTCCTAGAGAGAGAGCTTCCAGCATCCTGCTGGTTTCTTCAAGGGGAAAGCTAGGCTGAGAGTGCAGAGTAAGCCAAGTCTTTAAGCAACTAATATTGTGGCTGAGAAATCAAAAGTGAGAATATTACAAGAAGATTTTGTCATAATCCTACAGCTCCCAAATGTGGAAGCTCCAGGCAAGTCCAGGTCCCGGCAGAAGCCCATATGCTATCTTTGTAGTGCAGTACTTGTCTGTTTATATTTGCTCATTTCCCTCACAGAGTGCCAGGAGAGAAAAGTGATATTTGAAAAATTCATCTGCTAGTATTTATGCAAACACTTTTCTCTCCAAGTGTGGGTTGAGCAATGTGACTGAAGCAGATACAAATGCCTCCAACAGACCCCCGGGGAATTTTAATGAAGAAGCAAGGTTGTAGGGGATATGTGCCTAAGATGACTGAAGGGAGAGGCATGAAACATCTATCCTCAAACCAGCAGCATTTAATGGAGAAAAAGTTATAGCTTCGAGCCCTGGCTTTGGAGGTTCATTTGAATCAGTTACACAACTTTTACTGAGTTTCTGCCATAGTATATTGTGCAGGTCATAAAAAACGTAAGATCTTTGGCTGATAACCCAGCAGTCATTAGTTCTGTGACAGCGTCCTGCTGATATAAGGAGAAAGAAGAGTGCAGTGCCTCAGTTAGGTGTCACTCTTTGCTACATGGTTTATATGCAGTACATAATTTAATTCTTAAAATATGTAACTTTGGTTGTAACAAAATGTCTGTTGGAAGCAACTTGAGGAAGGAAGGATTGTTGGTTCACAGTTTGAAGGGAATAGTCAGTTCATCATGGCTGGGAAGGCCTGGTGATGGGAATGAGTTATCTTATCCACAGTCAGGGAGCAGAGAGAGATGCAAGCTGAGCATCTCTTCTTACTCCCCTTTGTAGTCAGCCCAGGAGTCTAGTCTGTGAGATGGCACCATCTATACTGTTAAGCCTCTCCTGAAATGCCCCTACAGGAAGTCCTAGACGTGTGTCTCCTGGGTGACTCTAAATCCAGTTAAGTTGACAAGGAAGAGTTAGCATCATACCCACACCCTATCCTATGATGATATTCTCCGTCTTTCTCAGAAAGACTCACAGTGGACATGCAACTTGCTTGGGTTTATGCAACTTCAGTTGATTTGAAAACTCACACTCTTCTGCACAACACATTTCTGAGGTTTGAAATATATGGCATTCATTTTTAGGATCTAAATAGTTAATGTTTTGAATGCTTCCTTCAGGTCAGGTAAAAGTCTTAGATTCTGGATATATGTTAACAGACTTAAACTTAGCTACCCAGTGACGTGCATACCATTGTTACACCATTTTAAGAATAAGAAATTGGGTTTGTACAAAAGTTGTGTAAAACACAAAGAAATAGCAGAAGCAATGTCTTTGTGCCCTACACTTCCCTTTGATGAGTATTTGGAAGCATTTTCTACTATATTACACATACACACACACACACACACACACTCAGGAGTGTGCACACGTAAGGGAACCATCCCAAGTCTACCTTGACATAATGGAGGACAATATTCAGTAAACAGAGTATTTTCATTCCTCTCTGAGTCATTTTTGTTGCCCCCTTCCCCATGAAAGCCCCATCTGGAAGCTTAGCAACCTAATGGGTTGGTCAACTACTGCTGGAATAAAAAAAGGGTCCTCCACACTCAACTTCAAAAACTGAGTCTCTTCTTTTTGTTTCTCTGGTATCAAAAGAACATCCTCAGCCTGGACTAGAAGCCAGTAGACCTCCTCTCTTGCTGCTGCTGGGAAAGGACGTAGGGGACAGTCACATGCCAAGCAGGAAGTCTCTGTGTCCTCTGATGCTACTCCCTTCAGGTTTCTACCCATGAGATGAAGTAAATTAACAGAATACCCAGCTCACTCAAGGTCCTGCCCCACTCACTGCCTTGATTCTTTTGTTAGGGGACCACTGTGTCCCTGACCCCACACTGCCATGTCTATGAGGGCAGATCTGTAGAGGAGGTACCCTGGTAGACTTGGCCTCAGAACTGCAGGGCCATTTAGGGAGAAGCAAGCAGGATAGCAGAATCAGAAGGACTTCACCTTACCTCCAGGACACACAGGTCAAAAGATATTGTTCAAATAGCTGAATCAGACTAGGTTTGAAACCTTATGGAGCTAAAATTAGCCTTTTCCCTCTTGCTACTCATCAGGTGAGGGCTTATAAAGGACACCATAGTGGTTTAGAAGAAAAGAAAACCGTTTTCTTTACACATCTGGGCAGAATGAGTAATTCTGCAAGTCTCCACTACAGACGAAAGTGGAGCAGATGCAAGTTTCAGCTGCTAAGATCAAACCAAGGCACTGCGGCTTGTCTCTATCCAGCTTCATGATGGAGAGCAGGTGACAGCTCAGTCCCTCTCCAATGAGGTCCACACACTTACTTTTAGACAACATAATAACCCACTTGAGCCAGACAGTGGTGGCACCTGACTTTAATCCCAGCAGCACTAAGGAGGCAAAGGTAGGCAGATTTTTGAGTTCAAGTTCAGCCTGGTCTACAGAGAAAATTCCAGGACAGTCAGGGCTACTCAGAGAAATCCTGTCTCGGAAAAAAAAAGGAAGGAGGAAAGGAGGAGGAGGAAGAGGAGGAGGAGCAGGAGGAGGCAGAAGAGGAATAGGAGGAGGAACAAGAGGAGAAGAAAGAGGAAGAGGAGGAGGGGGAAGAAGAGAAGGAGAAGGAAGAGGAGGAGGAGAAGAACTCACCAGCCTTAGAGTATTCAGTGTGGATAAATGACTTTTTTCTCCACAGTGAGGCCTATGGTGATAGTGGGGTCTTCTGTGTCTAGTGCCCATGCCTGTGCCCGTGCTCGTTGTTCAGGTTCTGACTATTGCACCTCTGGGTAAAGAGATCTTAGTCCACAGTCACCCCTTGATCCCAAGGGTAGAGGAGGATGTAAGAGACATGCTGAGAAGGAAAGAGAGAGATAAAGATAAGTGGTGAAAGACTCAAGAGTGATAGTCGGTAGACTTGTCTGCCATTAGTGTGGCTCAGCATTGCACAAGGCTGCTATCACTCTAGGAATAAAAAATGAACAGGGAAGTTTTTCCACATGCAGACACAGACCTTCATACAACTGTCTGGTCTCTCCTGTCTATCAGACAGGAGCGGAAGGAACAGCGAATAGCTGTCCAGATTTGGAAGTTCAGGCTTCCCCTCTACCATTTCCATCCTTTGAAACCTTGGGCAAGTTTCTTAATCTTCCTGTGCTTTCCCCCTGAACTTTCAACTGTAATAAATAACTATATCTTCCAGGTAGGATCATTGAAGAATTAAATGACCCATATGAATATTAAAACTAATGTGTGTCAGACAATAAACCCCTTATAAATTCATCTGTTTTATTCCTTATATGAAAAGAGTAAGAATGGAATGATTTAAGGCATTCTTAAATTTACTGACAAGTCATTAATAATTCCATTTTCAACAAACAAGTCTTAGCACATCCCTTCACAGATTCATCCATCTTTTTAATGCTAGGACGAGCCTGTCACATTTGCAATTAGATGCACTCATTTAAGCCACCAGCTCTTTAGCCAACCGGAATTTTTAAATGACCATTCATTTCCTCCCTGACATCAGGGATGGCATGAGGCACAGTGAACATGGAGACTGCTCACACACAGTCGTCTTCCTGTGGACAGACTGCAGGACCCAGTTCATCTTCATTCAGAGTGGGCACTTCAGCAAGGCGACCGGAAAGAAAGTGGACTTGGCATTCAGGAGCCTTAGGTTTTAAAATTTGTCTTCATAGCTTCTTGACGATAAGCATAACTGTTTAAATAAGTTGAGTTAGCACTACATAAATGTCAGTTGCAGACTCCTCTTCCCAATACCCTGCTGATACACCAAGTTAAAATGTGCTGAGGAAGGGCCACTCATTCTTAATTCGTTTTCCTCCTTTTCTGGGGCAAGAGATCATGATAAGGATGGGGAGAAACAAGGAGCCTATGGGCCTCACCTTTCTCCCTGCAAATATTCACTCTTCTCCTATTTCAGAAAACCCAAGTCCAGCTGCCTGGGAATTACTAGGCTACCACTCAACCTGGAATGAGTGTTCTCTTATTCATTCTCTCTCTCTCTCTCTCTCTCTCTCTCTCTCTCTCTCTCTCTCTCTTTCTCTCTCTCTCCCTCCCTCCCTCCTTCCCTCCTTTCCTTCCCCCCTCCTTCCTTCCCTGGAAGATGGGAACAAAGTTTCAAGAAGATCTACTCCAATACACTCCCTTCCAAAATAGAAAGGGGGATTTCAGCACGTATGGGGCAGAACTCGTGAGCTGGGTCATGGCGTGGTAATGCCCTTTTATTAAGGGAGATTGTGGTGCAAGGCCCTGCCAGGTCTCTATCAAAGATGAGGTTCCAATCCAATTACCTCCCATTCATCAATTCTCAGAGAGTCTCCTCCTTCCTGTGTTAGACTGTTATCCTAGTACCCAGCCACCTGCTTCACTGAGGCTACTTCCTACCTCCCCACTGAGCCCCTGCTCTTTACACCAGAGAGTTTTCCCAAGATGAAGGATGGCTGAGGACAGGGGCCCTTCAGCACAGAGTCTGAGCTGCTGACACAACACACGTGCTGACACTGGGAAGTACCACTGGTCAACCAAAAGCCACTTCCCACAGATGACAGCTGGGTGGGAGTTGGTTCAGACCCCTGAAGCCTGCCCAGTCTCACATGTCCTTCTCCGCCTTGGCTTCCCAACATGTGGGGGATGGAATGACAACAAGGGGAAATTGTGACCTACTGACCAGCTGTCATGCTTGAGTGACATCACCAACTTCACAATGTCGTGAAAATTAATTACTGTTTACTGTTACACTGAGAGGAAAGGTCCCAAATTAACTCAGGACTGAGGAGATCAGTAGAGCATTCTGCCGTGTGGTAGAGTATCAACAGAGAGTACATGTGTACCTTGAAAATGAGACTTCCATCTTCCTCCAGGTAGAAATGTTAGATAGAGTGATTGATTATATTACCTTCTCCTTTATAAAATACACTCACTTGTTCTCTTCCAAGTTTAGGGCATGGATATCTGCACCGGAACACAAACAGTTGAAATGTTCAGGATGGTGATTTAACAATCACAGTGTACAATGCCAAATAAGGAGGCATTATTTAGTTGTTTGCTTGGTTGTTTGAAACAAAAGAAGCAGAACAGTGTGATCGTTTGTGTGTAGGATCCTACTGAACTTGAACCCTGGAAGTTGCCTTTGCCTCCAGTTCATGTTCATGTGAGCTTCACTTCAGACTCGCTCACAGTGAACATAACACAGGCACCTGTTTACTCTAGGCCCCTATTCCTTGTCTCTCTGATGAGACGTGAAACATAAGAGGAATACTTAGCAAGAATCACTCACAACACACCATCCGGAAAGCCACTGGGATGGACCCCGGCCTCTCCGAAGTGAAGCAGTTTGAAAATGAGGAAGTGGGTACAGTAGGAGGAGCCTGGGGCTGCTGAGCTGTCTCTACCCGCATCCACCTCCAAGCAGCCATGAAGGCGGCCCAGGATGTGTGCAGCACTCTGCAAGAAAGCTGCCCTATCTGTGACTATCAGGAGGGCTGACAGCCAAGTCTCAGCACAGATCCTCAGTGCTGTCAGTCTCATTGCAAGCTTTGAAGTCTGACAACTGTTTCTTGTCAGCCCAAAGCCTCTGCCTTGTTCACACCTTGTCACTGCTCAAGGCTCCCCTGACCCACACTTGCTGCCATCCTTCTATCCAAATTCTTATGGGGTGGTCGTCATTATGTTCTGCTTATACTGGAAATTAATTTTCGTAGAATGTCCAGAGTCCAGATTACACCCTTAGAAACAAATGCAACGCATCATCAGCATCCAAACCATTCAACACAAACGAGTTCGCATCTCTTGACATATGGTGCTTGGAATCTTTGACAATGCCTTACCCACTTCACACCAACTGTGGCCTTCCTTGATGGCCATTCTCCTTATTCTTCTAACTATTGACAGCTATGTCAGCAAGTATTTAGAGGCAACTTCTCCATCTTAGGAATTTATCCTCATCATCATGAATTAAGGCAGTTTCAGCCTGGGTGTGGTGGTACACCCACTCAGAGTTTGAGAATCAGAAGCAAGACAATTAGGGGTTTATCCCATATTGAAGACCAAATCTGAGCTTCGAAGACCCTATCTCAAAAAAACCAAACTGGGGAAAGAAACAGTCTTAGGCTTTTCGTTTAAAGTGACATTCAGCGGATTTCAAAGGCATCTGGGCCTGTTGACTCTTTGGGGGCCCTCAGGATGGCATTCATCTCCATTTTGGTGGCTCCACTCTGCTCCTCCTCTGGCTTCTCTACTGCTTGACTACTCTCTGGTCAGGTGTGCGGTTCAGACCTGCCACCCAAAGTTTCTGTTAGCCCCATAACTCCTCTCGACTCACATGGAAGACAGACAGTAATCGGCTACACAGTGATTACCTACCACAGAGCTAAAGAAGGTAATAGGGTTTAGGATTTGTTCAAATGGTCCTAATTGCTAGAAGCCAAGAAAGCAAGGTCCAAGCCTGGCCCATTCATTCAGGAGGACACAGTCTCCTGAGGATGGTGGCTTTTCTCAGTTTCGTGTTTTGCAATCATTTGGATAAGTTAAAAACCCCCAAAGTCAATTTACCTCACAGACTGCTACATGGAAATGCAAAACGAACCTCAAGTATGTCTCAGGAAGTTCTATGATTCTTCTCGTGATTAAACTCCAGGCCCTTGTGTGTGCCAGGCATGTAGTTCTGCCACTGACCTACATCCCCAGCCTCTCATGAATGTTTATTGTGTGAAGAAAGAAGGACCCAAAGTAGTTCTTAAAATGGCTAGAGATATAAACACATTGCAGGCCAACATCTTGGTGATGTCGATGTATCTTGGCCCAGCTTCTGCTTGCTCTGAGTGTGATTGTTTAGGCAGCCCAGCTGGGGCAGCAGGATCCAGATACAAAAGCTTTGGTTAGTGAGAGGAAATAAAAAATAAAAACCATTACCCTTCCATTATCTTAAAAATTAGAAACTCAAATGAAAGGCTTCTAAAGTGAGCTGAGCAGCGGGAGGGCACATCTGATGGATGCTGCCCTCTGTGAAGATGTCACTGTCCTTACCATGGGCAAGCTGAGTGCTTAGTGCCATCAAGCACTTGCCCTGGAAGCAGCCACTATTGATCCTACACTCCAGGACTTGGTAGCTGTAGTGAAAAGGCAGGGGAGCAGCTGGGAAAGCAAGCTGCCACAAAAGGAGATCCCGTATCTTAACTAAGACTCTTTGCTACTTATTCTTCGACTTTTTTTTACTAGATTTAATTTCTATGGCTTTAGGTGATTTTTTGTTTCATTTTTTTAAAAAAAGATTTATTAATTTTTATTTATATGAGTAGCTGTAGCTGTCTTCAGACACACCAGAGGAGGGTATCAGGTCCCATTACAGATGGTTGTGAGCCACCATGTGGTTGCTGGGAATTGAACTCAGGACCTCTGGAAGAGTAGTCAGTGCTCCTAACTGCCATCTCTCCAGCCCTCGTTTGTTTTTTTAAAAGATAAAGTTTTGTGTAGCCCAAGCTGGTCTGGAATTCACTTTGTAGGCAAGAATGACCTTGAATTTCTGATTCCCTGGGATTGCAAGCACATGCCACCACACTGGTTTATGTAGCGTTGGGCATTAAACCAAGGGCTTTATGCATTCTAGGCAAGCACTCTATCAACTGAACTACATTCCCAGGCCCAGACTCATATTCTTTTAAGTGTGGTACTGTCTGAAGACAGGAGAACCACCCCTCAAGACTAACCCAATCAGGCATCATTGGCTTATGCCTGGAATCCCTGCACTTGAGAGGCTGAGCAAGCTTGCGATTGTAGTGAAAACTGTTTCAAAAACAAAACACAACACAACAACCAACCAAAAATAAACCTCCAGCTGTCTCTATGACAAGGCTGAATTCTTGTCATAGTCCAAGCTGAGAGACCTTTTAAAATGCTTATTTTCCCCTAGCAATAAGCAGCAATAGAAACACTACTCACAGACCTGGCAAATAGAGAATTACATCTTCCCTACTGCTTTGCACTGCATCTTGGCACTGCACAGCCCAAATGCACCAGCCCAACTCCAGATCCCATGCGAAAAATGCGCCTCCCAGCATGCATAGAGTCTGCAGGGCCAGCCATGACACTCTTGCAGGGCACAGGGGAGATTATCACGTGACAACATTGTGTTGTTATTATTACCCTGATGTGTTAAAACTCTGTGTGGTGTGATGAATTAAGACCAGGCCCTGTTTTCACTTCTGGCTGCCAATAGTTTTATTGTAACAGCTCAGAGCTGTGAGTTTCCTTCTCAGGCAAATTGGAGGAAGCTGTGAAATGAAGGCTACTCCTGGTATCATTTACAACACTGATATTTGCCTGAGCCAGCTCATCAGGACATCTGATGCTAGCTCTTTTGTGCTTTAGGGTATTAGAGAACTAAAGTTTACAAGAAAGGGAGAAACTCTTCGAATTCACTTCCCTACCAATGCCTCACTGAGGAGCTGACCTCCCACGCCATGCTGGCTTACAAACTTTCTGTGATGAACCCGAGCTGACAGTAAGATCAGGAAGGGGTTCTGGAAATCATTAAAGTCAGCAAATGAGCATTAGTGAGATACTCACACAGGCTAAAATTGTGCTAATCTGTCTGTTTTGGCAATTACAGCCCTGGGGGTGAAAGGAGGGAACTGAGAAACCCTGTAAGCCGAGGGAGGACTTGATCTGTTTCAGATGTCTGTGAGAGACATGCACACCCTTGCTTTTTCCCCTTCACACCACACACACAAGATGCAGGAGGCAAGAGAAGGATTTGGGGACGTGTCCCACCTCTGTTTCTGACTATATTCAAAGCCACAACCAGATCTCTAATTGCATCCTGTGTGTACCTGGAGCATGATTATTATCATTATCACACCTCCGCCGCCACCGCCACCGCCACCGCCATCAAAATATCTTCCCATTTGGTAGTAAATTAAATTCTAGTCTTCATTTGAGAATACATTCTTTATTCTTTTTAATTTAAATCAAATACTAATCACAGGCTGGGGAGATGGCACAGTGGGCAAAATGTCTGGAGCACAAACGCAAGAAACTGTCTAATTCCCCAGAAGCTATGTAAAGCTGAGCTTTCATTCAAAAAACGTGTGGCAGTACACATCTGTAACAGAAGCGCTAAGAGGTGGAGATAGGAGAATCCCCAGAAGCTCGTGCCCAGCTAGCCTGGCATAGGCAAATATAAACAACAAAGAGGCTCTGTCTCAAACAATTCAGACATTGAGGTTACCTTACACACACACACACACACACACACACACACACACAATTTCTTAAACTTCTAGTCATCAAGTCTTTTTTCTTTTTCTTCCATCTTTCTCCTGATTCACAGGGCCACTTTCCTTCCAGAGTGCTGGCATTATGCTGTATGCAGCATGGCACTGCCATAACACATATGCACAGCTGAGATGCAATAAACAGATGCTGAGTCAGCAACTTTCAAAATTGTCTTCCAGTTCATTCCACAGCCACCATCTCTGTTCCCCTAATTCACCATCATCCTTGCACTGCCCAGAAGTCCCAAACAATCCTTGTGACTTCCCAGCTCAACATGACCAACCCGCCTTGGCAAACCCCTCATGCTCCCCTTCTTAGAAAATAACATACTCTGTTGTGTGAGCCTCATTAGTTAGCAGCAAATACAAACACAAAACTCTTCCTTCTTTCACCTCATTGATGCTGGTCTCTTCCCAATCACTGCCAGTTTCCCAGCTCCAGCAAACCAGCATCAATAGTCCTAGCAATGCAATGGTTTTGCCTTAGTAGTTCTGGTATCTTGTTAATCACAGCTGGTTTCTTCAGCACCAGCTAACCAAAACCACAGAATCTTACATAAAACTAGCAATGGCCCTGATAAGAGTCTTTAAACTTCCTTCTGAAATTTCACAAGCCAGGCCTCCATCTTCTGCACTGTTCTCAACATTATCTTCCAAGCTCCTACACAACATCCCACAGAGCTCTTAACACCGAATGGATCTTCTAGCCCAAAGTTCCAAAGTCCTTCCACAGTCCTCCCCAAAACATGGTCAGGTTGTCACAGGAATACTCCACTTCTGGTACCAATTTGTCTTAGTCGGGGTTTCTATTCCTGCACAAACATCATGACCAAGATGCAAGTTGGGGAGGAAAGGGTTTATTGAGCTTACACTTCCATGCTGCTGTTCATCATGGAAGGAAGTCAGGACTGGAACTCAAGCAGGTCAAGGAGCAAGCAGGAGCTGATGCAGAGGCCATGAGGAATGCTGCTTACTGGCTTGCTTGCTTCTCCTGGCTTGCTCAGCTGGCTTTCTTATAGAACTCAAGATTACCAGCCCACAGATGGTACCACCCACAAGGGCCCTCCCCCCTTGATCACTAATTGAGAAATGCCTTATCACTGAATCTCATGTAGGCATTTTTTCAACTGAAACTCCTTTCTCTGTGATAACTCCAGCTTGTGCCAAGTTGACACACAATACCAGCCAGTATAGTCACTGAGTATCAAGGGGAGAACTAGGAAGCCTGGTGTACTATCAAGTATTAGTTGTGTATTCCTTCTAGATATTGATTGTGGACTTAAAAAATCATCTTAATTCAGTTGAAAACATGTAAATCATGAGGGGAAAAACCCCCGCACTCAGAACCTTAAAAGGTATGTGGAATGTAAATCTAAGTTTTAAAAGGCAGTTCAATTACCAAAACGTTTATATTTTCTATAAAAAAAAGCTATTATCATTGACATTTATATGTATCTGTTCCCATTCTAATATGGTTTCTATCTAATCTTATTAACAACCTTGTAAGATAATTTTATCCACAATTTATACATACTGAAGCTCAGAAAGCTAAAGTAATTTGTTCAAGGTTACACAGCTAATACATCCTAGAATTTGAATTCATAGTGCAGATGCTACACGGTTAACCACCCTTTAGATTGCCAGACAAAATACCCAGTTACAATTGAATTTCGGATTCTAAGAAAAATTTAAATAGTACATGAAACATATTTGTATTAAAGTGTATTCGTTTCTTAGAAATGGAAATTTAACAAGGCATCTGATATTTTTTTGTTGTTAATCTAGCAACCTTACCCACCGTCTTCTGCCTACAGCAAGTACCTCTGATTGGGACTATTTGTAGTTTACATGCTCTTGAATTTTGCTACAGAATAAATAATGATAGGTGCCTCTATGAAGATAGGCAAACCCTTCTGGATTCCCTTTCCCTCCATTTATGGGGGGATGGGTCAGCCTGGTGACTGTCTGTTCCCTGATAGTGCAAGCTTGTCTCTTCTGATAAGAAAGGCTTTGCTTCCTCTTGGCACAGTCTGCCCCCTCCCTACACTGGACTATCTCTGCAGAGGCCAGCTGTATCCTGCCTGCTGGTGCTCACCACTATCTAACCTTCTTACTGCAAGAGTCCTTGACTCCTTTTAGGAGCTCATGTAACTGCTCCTACTAGGTAAGCAGGTCAACCAGAGGAAAGACAAATGACTGGATAGGCAGAAGTTCAGCAGAAAGGGATCGGTATATAAAACTGTTGTAGAAAACATATCAATAGGCAAAATAAGTGCCACCAAATAAGCACCATTTATGTTTCAGTGCTGGGGATTGAACACAAGCAACCACTGAACTATACCCCAATCCAACAGATGACTCTGACTTGTTGGTGTGTACTTGTCATTCAACACACATTGTATACTTGCCTGCCTGCTTTCTTACATCACCCAGATAATACAGCTGGAGAAACAGAAACTGTGATTATTTATTTAGAACTATTTCACATAAAAGTGTGCACAACAAAACTTCCGACTGTTAGTATAGCGGGTTTGTTTATGTTGTAGCATTCTGAGACAGTTGCATGCAGGGCAGACTAAGTGCAGACTCATGTAGCTGAGGATGACTTAGAAATGCTTCTTCTCTTGTCTAACCTTCAGTACTGAGATTAAAGGTGTGCATCACCACGTTCAGATCCTGCTCTTAACGGCCACCTAGAAGCCAAATGCATTGCCCTTCAATGTCACACACAATATATCTAAAACAAACAAGCACAGAGGATTATGGAAATAACTGATCTTTATTATCTTTGAATAATGTAGATAAAAGTCTGTACATCTCAATGTACACACTTTGGGGCTAGTTAGTTTTAGCGTGTGTGTGTATGTGTGTGTGTGTGTGTGTGTGTTTTATTTGCAAAGGTTTTTTGGTGGGATTTTTTTTTTTTTACAATAGAGCTCATGTGAAATGTAGTGTGGATAACAGAGAAGAGTCTGTCTATACACAAGCCTGGACAGTTATAGAATTACCTTGATTGTAAGGATTTTAAAATCTTTTTTTCTCAAATAGCATGAATTTTTATGACATCCAAGTAAAATAGCAATGGTAATGTATATTAAGACATAAAAAATGGCATTTTATCATTGTATGTAATTTCCTATGATCAGCACTTCATATATTTCTTTCAGTTTTTTAAGTCGAATGTGATGACACACACCTTTAACCCCAGCACTCAGGTGTCTGAGGCTATCCTGACCTACATAGCAAGTTCTAGGACAGCCAAGACTGCATAAAACTTTTACATATTTCTCTTAGTTTTTTTTATATATTTCTCTTAGTTTTTTTTTAATCAAAAGAGCGCTTTGCATATCTCAGTTTTTTACTAGAGCCCTATGAAATTTTGTACTTTTGTTGTACATATTATAGGTAAGAATGCTGAGGTTTCATGAGGTTAAGCAATTTGCCCAAGGCCACACAGCTGGTAACTGACAGACCCCGCACTCCACTGAAACCCACGTCAACTCACTCTAGGAATCACACACTTAATTACTGCTCAACAGTGCTTCTATAGCATAAGGTCGGTAACTACTGCGTCTGCAGTGAAGAAGCAGTTTTTAAAACTCCAATCTGCTGCTGCCTTTTACTTCAAAGGCATGGAACAATCTCCAGGGGGAGGAGCAGGTGGGTGGCAAATGGCCTGGGTAGGATTAAATTAGATGCTGTGACTAGTACACCACTTGTGACTCACCACATGAGTTGGACAACACCTGAACTGATTTGTTCCCCGGTTCCACCACAGAAGCCCACAGATCACTTGTTTGACTATCACAGCAGTGTCACGGCTGGGAAAGATTCTAAACACTTACCGGTTCTTTTGCACAACAATGAATCAAGGTTCACTAATAATAAACAGTTTGCAGATAAGTAATCTTCGGAGCACACTTAAGTACACTAATATGGATAATGTTATTACCCTATCACACAGTCAAAATGGACTCATGACTAGAGAATTCGCTGCCTTATAGTCTCCTTCTTTTCCCCACATACAAATATGTGATCTTGAATTTTTAAAATTAGATTATTTTATTCTGTATGTATGAGTGTTTTCCCCGCATGTGTGTATGCATACCATGTGAATCCCTGATGCTCATGGAGAACAGAGAAGAGTGTCAGATCCCTCGGAACTGGAGTTACAGATGGTAGGAAACTGCCATTTGGGTGCTGAGGATCAAATCCAGCTCCTCTGCCAGAACAACAAGTGCTGTAAACTGAGGAGGTATCCCTCTCAGTCTTTGGATATTTGTTGAAAATAGAAATGCACAAAATAGATCAAGTTGCCACCTTTCAGAAACTTAGAGTTTTAGTCTACCAAGGTTTTGATGGCTTGAGTTTTAGGCTTTGTTAAAAACTAACTCTGCATATTTTGGCAATTCATTCAATCCCTCTAAACAAATTTTCCCCTCTGCAAAATGAACCTACTACAATCTATTTAATATTGTTATTGATAGGATTAAATTAGTTATAGCCTACCAAGGCCAGGTCATAATGTTTTAGCACGGGGACCATATCTTTGTATTCTTGGTAACAAGCGTAATTCCCTAGCAAGCAGCATTCCCCACTTTAGGGTTGTTGAATGAATGTGCATGAGATCCTATATGTGTAAAGAACATTTTGCATACAAAATATTAACCTGGGCCTGGGGATAGATCAGTGGTGTGGTACTTCCCCACTATATGTCTCACCATTAGTTTGATCAAACCTGGAACAATTTACTTAGTAAAGTAATATTCTTGCTTTTCAATGGTTTAAGCTCTAACACAGGATCAGAAAAAGTTCGTGGGATACTGCTGACCGGATGCAATGCTACTCTTCAGTTATGTGTTTCTGAGAGTCCAAGCTATAAAATTACCTCCTGTAAACACTCAAAAGATGAAAGGTTCTTTCTATTGATCTGTAGCAGTCTCAAGGCTTTTTAAAGGCCTTTTCCATAAGTTGGTTCTGGACATAACTTTGAGTATCCTGCCAGGTCTCAGTATAACCATGCTCTCTAGGGCTCCAAACTATAACAGCACTGTGAAAGTGTGCTAAGTTTGGGAAGCATTTGGAAGACCCTCTCGGCCAGCGATAACATGAAAAGAATTAATTTCACACTACCAAATTTGTTTAGGTTTTCAAGCCATTCTTTGTGAGAGCAGTGGTGTCTCTGTTAGGTCTAGATGGGTATATAATCATTCTTTAGATTTCAGGAAAGCATGTAACTCACTCTATGGCTCTTTGAGGAGCACATCATTCTACAAGGTGCGAGGCTCACACTTCAGTGAGTACCGTTTCACCGAAAGGTGTGGTATTTAATAGCAAGAAAAGAAAGAAAACAAAAATGTAAAATATATCCCAAGGCAGGTACATAGGCTGTAGATGAGATACAAACAGAAAATGTGGGATTTCGAAGGAAAGAAAAGTCCTCTGGGTAGGACGTGGAGCTGGGATAAGGGGTGAAAGATGCCTGTAAGCAGCAGAGGGAGGGGAGCTGAAGTGTTAGGAGGAATTGTAGAGAACAGTTCACAGCACACGTACTGGTGGGGGGGTCTGGGGGTAATGTGACCGGCCATACTAGACTGAGAAGTTCACGCTTAATTTGGTGTTGAGCTAATGAAAGCTCTAAGATGGGGTGGGGTAGAGGGCAGGGATTTACCGATTGCTTAGGAGGATATTTCTGCAAGAACACAAGACAGATGGAAAGGAAAACAATTGAGCAGGAGACCAAGGGGAGTTCATATAGTAAGAGTCTAGACTAGAGGTGATCAATAACCAATCAAGGGCGAGGGCGACGGAGCTAGAGAGAGCTGGCAGATGAGAGAGCTGTAGGATAGGAAGTATCTATTCCTGTGCTGAGCAATATAGAAGCCTCTAGCCATATGCAGCGATCTAAATATAAATCTAATTAAAGTTAAATCAGATTTAAAATACAGCCCCTCAGTACTTGGTCACAGTTTAAGTATTTAATAGCCACCTGTGGATTATGCAGATAGAGAACAATGAAGTTCTTGGGGAGTGAAGACCCAAGCCTAGGGAGTAATTCTGGAATTTGGGAAGGTGAGGCAGATGGTCTGTGCTAAGTTTGAGATGGTCTGTGCTAAGTTTGAGGCTAGCCTGGACTACACAATGACTACCAAGACTGCCAGAGCTGTAAAACAAGACCTTGTCTCAAAACAAAACAAACAAAACAGCCAAAAATAAATGAAAACAAGCAGAAGAGTTATTTACATCTCAGCAGAATGTTCCATTGGACAGTGCAGATTGCTCTGAGGGTGTCTGGTGTGAGATAGGGACAAGGGACTAAAGGACACCAAGGCTTGACAGGTTGGTGACTGATGTGCATAGCAAATGAGAAGACAGGAGGACACAAGTGCCTCCATGAATGATCATGAGCTCATAGTGTAAGGAAGGCAAAGTAGAGGGGGGGGGTCCCAAAAGCTTTGCACAGGGGCCCCAGGGGTATCTAAGTGGTTTATTCTGTCCTATGCTCACTTTCTTCCCGAACTGTGGCTCTCCAGATGGTTATGAGTGCAAGGTTCCACTCCTTGGTCCTACCAGATCAGTGGCTTACGCACACTGTGACAAGGCTGGAGGCACAAGGGCTGTGTGCTCTTTCTGGAACTCCATTGTGCCAGTCTGAACCTCATATCTTCATAGATGCTGCACACTTCCTCTCCCCTGATTGCCTCACTTGCGTCTGCTGGATCCTTGGAAAGTCCCCTCGCCTTCACCTACTTGATTGCTTTCTCTGAAAATATTCCTTCCCACGAATGCCACTGCTTTTTAGTTGGCCTCTTTTCTTTCACAAGTCAAGTTCCAGAGTCTATCAGCCACTCCCTTACCTACCTCTCACCCCTCTCACATTCACTTTCATCAGCAAAACTCCAAGCAATGAAGGTTATCTTGCTGAGTGATCTCAGTTTACGTAGATATATGACCACCGCGTTAAGAGAGGATAAAAGAAAGTACACAGGCCAGATCTGCTCTCATCCATTCATCCGCAAGCAACCCTTACAGAACTTAGTATAAACTTGAAAAAAAAATATACACAAGGAACGGGCAGGGCATGGATACATGGGCGCGTGTGTGCGTGGGCGCGTGGTGCGCGGGACATGGAAAACGGACAAAAGGCACCACTCCAAGGGAGAGCAGTTAGGAAAGAGCCCTTTCCTCAAGGCTGAAATTGTCCTACCGGGTACTCAGCCTGGTGGGCAAAATAAAGACTAGACTTTAGCTCTGACTCGTCCCCTCTGCTCTGCAGTGAACTATGCCCACCTCAAACACACACCTACCAGCTCTGTGCCTATGCCTTTGCTACAAAACAGTCTGTGGCTGTACTGTCCTTGTTCCTATTCAAGACCATCTGCTTCAGCACCGTGCTAGGACTTATTGTTTCTTAGTTCCTACAGTGTCTCCTCTCGTTTCTGCATTATTCTCCACCCTAACACCACAAGGAAGTAACCCGGCTTTAAAACACTGTCGCTGGCTCCCACACCCTTCCCACTACTACCCGTTTCTCAGTTGCTAGGCTCAGCCAGCTCCTTCTCTGCCTTCCTCACCTCTCTCATTCTCTCAACACAAACCAGAACAATCAGGCTTTCATTTGTGTAATCTACGTTTTAGTAATAAAAGCATTTGAGAATAAAATATTTTTTTTTTTTATCACAAGATAACACTGAAAGGCTTTTCATTAAGCTCCTCAGCAACCTTCATCAGACCAAACCTAGACAGTGGTTAAATTCCCAACTCTTGACTGGGGCTACATGCCACTCAGTGGCAGAGTTTGTCTAGCATGAACCAATCAGGGTGGTGGGGATGGGGACTGTGGGGTGGGGCTGAGGCAGAGATTAAGACTCAATTGTCTTCTCAGCTATTTCAGCTTAGGCAAGGGGACCAGCTGATCACTACCTCTTTCCTAAAACAACTCCCTAACACCTCCTTTCCTTCCAAGGTGGCCCTCTAACCTGCCTGCCAACTCTGCTCATCTTTAACCTCTACTTCTGTGGCTTCCTTGGTCCTCTCTGCCAGCTATTCCCCAGCCCTAAGAGAGTTTATGTTGACCTGAGGGTCAAATCATCTACAATCCCATGGATGTCAAGTTTTTATCTCAGATTCATACCTCGCACTGTTTATTCAATACTTCTACTTGAATGGAAAACAGGCAAAATAGAAATTTTGTTTTGAAAAAGACTTATTTTATTCTATGTATATGGTCATTTGGCCTGAGTGTGTGTGTGTGTGTGTGTGTGTGTGTGTGTGTGTGCAGCACAAGCATGCAGTGCCTCTGGAGGCCAGAAGAGGGCCTCAGATCCCTGGAATTAAAGTTATAGCCTGTTGTTAGCTGCTTTATAGGTGCAGGGAACCCAGCCAGGGTCTTCTGCGAAAGAAACAAGTGCTCGTCACCACTGAGCTTTCTCCAGCCCCTCGAAAACAGAACTCTCCATTTCTTCAGTCCCAGCTTCTCTCTCATCAAATGATATCTGCCAGCAGGCTCCCAATCTAAGAATCATTCCTAATTGTTTTGTTCTAACCTCTGCCTTCTCAACTCCAAATCTATTAAAATAAATTTAACAAAGCTAAAATAAACAAAATCTAAAATAAAATAACCATTTCTCACCTCACACGCTGCTGCCACTCTTGTCCAATTGGACGTGAACAGCCACCTACTAGACTTCCCCTGTAGACATCTGTGCTTCTGTTGGATATTTTACACATATAGTGAGACTCACTCCAGCTCCTGATGGTCCTGAAACTCATTGTGTAGTCCAGGTTAACCTCAAACTTGTGGAAACTCATTGTGTAGTCCAGGCTAACCTCAAACTTGTGCCAATTCTCCTGCTCCACTCTTCAAAATGCTGGGATTACAGGAGTAAGCCACCACACCCTGCATAATGTTAACCTTTTAAAATATAAACTAGATGTAGTTATTTCTGGCCCCACCCTCTCCTCGGGGCTTCCTGTTGTCATTACAACGGCCCACAGGCTCCACAAGGTCTGACCATTTGTCCAGACCTTAGACCCTCACTACCCTGCTCTTTGGCCATAGACCCTGCTCATCCATCCTTTTTTTGCCTTTTGCCATTCGTAAGATATGGCAGACACATGATTTTCTCTCAGCCCAGAGGGTTGTTCTTCTCACCCATCTTTTGTTGGCTAGGCTTGTTTCTTCATAGCATGAACAAAGGCGTGCAAAGCCCTCCTTGGTGACCTGTGAATTTTGCTACTCTTTTTGTTGTTCGTGTTCCCTCTCCTAGGTCACGAGGAGGCTGAAAGCTCTAGAAGTAACTTTCCCTATATATGCCTAGAACAGCATCAGTGACCTATTAGGCACTCAATTAGTAACTGTCCCATGATTGAATCTCCTCAAAATTCTCTTTCTGATTTTTCTTTTTTTTTTTTTTTTTTTTTGTCGTTCCTCATTTCAATGTTGGCCGTAAGCACCTTCTCAAAGGCAAGGCTCCAGTTCCTGTCTGCACACTATTCCTCCTGTCCCTTTGAAGCATGACTCCCTTAAATAGATTCCGGACACGGCCGGGAAGGCGGAGCCCGGGGCGAGGGCGTGGCCTGCGTGCTGCGTGCGTGCGCGTTCCGGAGGCGCCGCCGCCGCCGCTCTCGAGGCCGCTGCTACTGCCGCCGCCGTGCAGAGCCCGAGCCCGAGCCGCGGCCGAGAGGAGGGAGGAGGAGGAGGTGGAGGAGGCGCCGGGCCGCGGGGTGAGTACGGGGCGCGAGTGAGGGGCACGGGCTGGCCGTACCTCGGTGGCCACTTCTTAGCCGTCCTGGAGTCCCGGGCGGCGGCCGGGGGCCTGGCGGGCGGGAGGGGCCGCGGCTGGAGGCCGGAGCCAGCCACGCCCGCGGACCGAGGCCGCCCGGCGGGGCCTGCGGGACCGGCCGCGAGGGGCGGGCCGCGAGATGAGACGCTTATCCGCGCCCGCTCCACTGTGGTCCCCGCGGTCGGGGAGGTGCGGTGTCCTCCGCGCGGCCTTTGCTCCGGCCGCCGAGCGCTGACACCTCTGCGTCCCACTCTGCCGCCAGCCCGGTTCCCGCCCTCCCTACCCTCTGTCTTCTGCGGCTTGCCATGTGTTCGCCTTTGCAGCGGTGCTCTCGACTTTCAGATCTCTGCTGCTTCTCCTGAATTTTGTCAGGAAAGAGGCCACGGTGTGATTCTTGTCTTCCTTCCACCGAGGGCGTGTGAGGAGTGTCGGGATGGTGGGGTTGTGGCTTGTCGCCTTACTCAGAAAGTTAAGGACAGTGTCTTCTGCTGAGTTGTGTAATTTGCTGTTGTAAGGAGAAGAGCAAGGAAGGACAGTTGTGTCCCCCGTGTCTGCCCCCCCTCCCATCTGAGATTTCCTCACAAGATAGAAAACTAGAATTTAGGAGACCTTTCGTCCCTTGGAAAAAGATCTACGGTTCAGAAACAGTGAGTGTATTGCCGTTGGGAAGGGAAAATCATTTTGTCGCTGCTTTGAAGGAAGTACGGTGTAAGAAATGGTCTTAAAGGGCAGGAGGTTAATGGGCCAAGCGTTACAGGTACCAGACACTGTTTTCTGCTTCTTAAGTGGCTGAAGATACTGTTTTTCTTAGAGTTAAAGTGTCGACTCTCAGAAATAACCAAAGTAGTTAGCCTTCAGAAGCAAGCAGTTACAAGAGATGATGCTGGAAACAGGATTTGGAAACTTTCTTTGAGTTTCCTGTCAGAATGTGTGGGGGTAGATATGCCTGTGAGTACTTTTTTCTTTTGATGTAGTTGATTTCTGTAACACTTTGATATAATAAGTACTAGATTAGGTCCCAGACTCCTTCCTGTCTTTATGCTTTTCTGTAACACTTTGTTTCAAAATTAAATTTATATTTTCGGATATTCTTTCTTAGTATGGTGTTTCAGTGGATCTTGTTTAGTTTAGTTCCTTGCTGCTACGGGTTCTGTTCTGATTGTGTTCCTTAGCAAGGGTTATACCTGTCCCAGCGTTTGTTGAGTGATTGAGTGGTCTGTTTACACATCTCATATCTTTTTGAGAGGAACCTTTATGTTAAATGTTGCATTCCACTTCCATTATTAAAATGTCATTCGTATCCATTTCTAGAATATGGTGAAACATAGGAACTCTCCTTTGCCCAGGAAAAACAAAACAGGCATTTATGCACAGAATTTTGTATTCAGCTTCTGGACTTCTCTAAAGCCACCCATAAACACTCATCTTAAAAGTGAACTGTGAACTGAGATCCTGATATTATTCAGTTTCATGTTAAAAAGTGCACACTTTTTGTGGCCTCAGGTGTGATTGTGCCATCCCCTTAAATTCTGGGGATTTTCGAACAAGGTTTAAGAGGTTTAAAATTGATTACAGTTTTATGGGGAAAGTTCTCAGTAACTAACTCCTCCCTCCCCGAGTCTCATGGAGCTCAGTGGTGGAGCTGAGGAAGACCTTGAACTACTACTAATTCTCTTGCCTCTATCTCCAGAGTGCTTGCATAGTTGTCTGCTTCCCTGCCTGGTTTGTGTGGTGCTGGGGATGAAACCCAGCTTCATGCAGGTAACTTTTAGCAGTCAGTTTGTTTGTAGTGTTGAGGATCTAACTCAGAGCCTCAAGCATGGCTGGCAAGCACTTTGAGCTATATCCCCAGCTCTAACCAGCAGCCATTTTTAAACCAATACTCCCTAGTATCTTTTGGTCCCCTAAACTAATCATGACTAATCAGGCTTTTATTTGTGTCATCTGTGTTTTAGTAATATAAACATTTGAGAATAAAATAATTTTTTTTCTCTTTCAAGCTTGCTCATATGTCTGGTCTTCATGTAGTTAGTTGTGAAAATATGCACTATTCAGTAAGTACTGAATTGAATGAATGTCTGCTGTGTGGGTAAGAAAAGGTTCTTGCTGTCATCCCTTCATTAGGAGGGGCAGACCATAACCAAGTAGGTGTAGATGTTAGCTACTAGAGCTGTGTGGACGAGTGAGGACTGCTGAGGAGTTAGAGAAAGACACTGGCAGAGCAGACCTGAGACTGGAGCAGAGTCCTGAAGGAGGTGAGGAGGGACATGTGCTTCTGTGGATGCAAAAAGATGACAGGAAGAGCCGCCTTCTAGGCCAAAGACCCCAGAGTGTATGTGACCCCTTTGGGAACAGATGGGAGGACAGTGTGGTTCGTGTAAGAACAATAAGCAGGGACAGAAGAGGGCTTGAGATTACAGAAGTAACTGGGGCCCTTACACTCAACAAGAGGACTTTGAATGAGGGGGAACCCTTAGAGTAGAAGAGAGACCTTATCTGACCTGAATTATGGACATCGTTCTGACTATTGTGTGGAAGCCAACTCAGGTTGGGGAAGGAGGGCAAGAATAGGATCTAGGAACTTTCTTGTTTCCTGTTTTAATGTTCTGGGGATTGGACCCAGGTCCTTGCACTTGCTAGGCAGATGCCCAATAACCAAGTTACATCCTGCCTTAGGTCTTCCTTTTTAACCTTGTAGCCATGTTAAAATAGTCCATCTTCTTTCTGTTGGGCATGTAGGTATCTTCCCCTCCCCATTAAAATAACAATAACATTTCACAGTAGTCTAGGCAATATTTTTTTTTCTTTCAGAATATGTCCTAGTGCTTTATTTCTAAAAGGATCACTATATGAATAGACTTACGGTTGGTCATCTAGTTTTAACAGCCATGGTTTTTGAGCACAAGTTTCATGGCAATTTAGTTTTCATTGGGTGTTATCAACACAAATGATTGTTTTGGTCATCAAATGAGATTTTTTTAGACAGGTTGAATTTAGCTCACCTCTGCTTTTCAGCATTTAACCCCAGGGTACTAATTGTTGAGACTAGAGGGTGAGTTGCAGGGCCTTTGCTCTTGGGGACTTTTACATTCTTCTCTGTTGTATAATCTAATAGAGATAACTGAGTCTCGCTGCTGTTTTCTGTTACTGTGAACTTTGTGGGTGGTTGATGGTCTTATTTAAAATAAGCTTCTAATTGTTCATTCTGGCAGTTACTTTTTCTATAAGGAGTTTTCTATAAGGAGGTTTTTCTTGGCCTCTATAATTTATGTTCTGTATGATGTTTTTAGAATCTTGTATGTTTGACAGTACATTACGTCAAGTAGCCCTTAGCTGAGAGCAGTTGCATTGTAAATTGTGGTGCTTGCTATCCAGAAACAGACTCTTGTTGCATATGCAAGGTCGGCTGGGAATTTTTCACATTTTATTTAGTTTTAAGAGGAGAATGATACCCGTTTGTGTTCATAGAAACCTGTACCACCAAGGCTTTGTTCAGCATTCTGGTTCTGGAATCTAGATGGCTTGACCTGGTCTGCGCCAAAACTGTGCCATCTGTAAAGGGAGGGAGAACAGCTGAGTTCCCAGAAAGCACCCAGCACTGGTTAGCATGTGCTAGAGGTCCAGGGAGTGTTCACAGTTGGCTCCAAACAGCTCCCATTTCAGATGGTCAATAGCAGTAACTTGTACAAAGCATTTTTATCTTATTATTCTGGTACATTTAAAATTGTGAACATAAACTTACTTCCCCGTAATGTTCCTTTTCAAATTAAGCTAATCATTTGTGAAAAGTTACAGCGTAGTTCAAGTAGTTTATCCTCATTTCACTATTATAGTGAAAATTACTGAGATAATGTAGATTTTTATCTTGTAAAAAATACTAGCATTAAATAGAAATATTTAAACTTTTATGTGTTAATGAGAGGAAGTTGAAGCATCCTTTGTGTTTGCCTGTGTGTGTACATGTCACAAGTAATAATTTTTATATGCCTTTTAGTATTTCATATACTTAATTTACATTTTGAGTTTTTTTGTACTATTGGTTATGGTTATGCAGTGAGCGATTTTGGCCTCCCTCCCCTGGGCATACAGTTTTGAGAAGACTGGTTAACTTGTTTCAAAGTTAAATGATCCTGATGCGTATTAAACCTATAAGGTTAGCTTTATTCATTATTATGTTCTGATCAGCAAAGCAACTCAGCAAAGAACTGTGCCATGCCCCCATTTCTTCCTGAAAATAGGTCTTTCAGAGCGAGGGGTAGGACGTGTGCTCACACGTGCCCGATACAGAACGGGACGTCGTGTGACTATGAAGGTAAAGCTGAAATGAGAGATGGCGGACTCCGGAAGAAGAGGAAAAATGGCCTGTTAGTGTTATTTTCAGAAGTACCTGATGTACACCTGGGAAATTAACTGTTCTATGAAATAAACATTAGTTATTATACAAGCGAATGACTTTTAGGGAGTACTTAGCTAATTTAGGGCATATCAGTTTTCTGTAGATGCACCTGAGAGAATCTCTCTGAGTCACTCTAATTTCTGCCAGGTTATTTTTTTTTTTTTTTTTTTTTTTTTGCTTATTTAGTTCATAGGATGAACAAAGCTTAAAATAAAGCATATAAATCATATGTTTGGTTTCAGGACATAATACAGTTTAGTCATATTTCCTAAGAATATTAAAGTACAAATAACTGATAAAAAACACTTTTGAATTAATTAAAAATTTAAAGGGCCTCGCTTTAAACTCAAAAGTATATATCAAGCATGCTACTTATTATGGCCTTAGTGTATGTTTGTGCATCACATGCATGCCTGGTTTCCAAGGAGGCCAGAAGAACATGTCTGATCCCTAGCACTGGGTTAAACCTGGCTGTGGGCCACCATGTGGGTGGAAGGTGTTGAACCTGGGTGCTCTGGAAGAGCAGCCAGTGTCCTTAACCGAGGTTTTCTCCAGCTCCTTATTCATGTTTGCTTCTTTTTATACCGACTTAATGTGCGTGTGAAAACAATTTTTGCTCAGGGTAAGATTGTGGTTTAGCGTTTAGAGGCAAAGCTGCAGAGGTACAAAGAACTAGGTGCAGTTTTTGGACAAAACGTTGATGGTGTTGATGCTGCCGCAAGTGAGTAGTAAGGGATCTCTTACTGTAGACTGTCAGACGTGTTGACTACAGAGCACATTCATTCACTGTATTTTCAGTGATATTTTTAAATTCACTTATAAATGAAATCATTCCGTTCCAGATAGGTTGGTGATACAATGCAACATTAAAACAGCAAGTTTTATGTTAAGTCTTGTAGTAGTTGACATCTAGCCCTAATTTTAGAGTTTTATGCGGTTCATAACAGAGCACAACTCTATTAGATGTGTGAGACTGTCCTTTCAGTTCACACTTTAACAGAGCACAACTCGATTAGATGTGTGAGACTGTCCTTTCAGTTCACACTTTAATAGAGCACAACTCGATTAGATGTGTGAGACTGTCCTTTCAGTTCACACTTCAAAGTGTTGTACACTTTCATTAATGGCCTATTCAGCCATTGAACCAGGTCTTAAGCATAAATCTACTTTATTTTACTTTGTTTTATTTTATGCGTATGGGTGTTTTGCCTGCATGTATGTCTGTGTACCAGATGAGTACCAGGTTGAATAAACCAGAAGAAGGTGTCATATCTCCTGGAACTAGAGTTATGATGGTCATTAGCCATTGCGTGGGTGCTGGGAGCCGAACTCTTGTTCTCTGGAAAGGCACTAAGGGTTCTTAGCCCTGAGCCATCTCTGTAGCCCCTAAAAGGTTTTCTGTCACCTATATTTATGATCTGTTCTTTATTATGTACATGCCGTGATGCTTGTGTGGGTGTCAGAGGACAGCTTGTAGGAATCAGGTCTCTTTTTCACCGTGAGATCGATTCTCAAGGATCAATCTCAGGGACCTTTATCTGCTGCACCATCTCACCAGCCAAGATGCTTGAATGAGTCAAAATTTAATCTTTGTTGAACACATGTAAATGTGTAGTATTTCATGTTTTCTTTTTCTTTCTTTCTTTCTTTTTTTTAAGTAGTACTTTTTAGTAGCTTTTTAGTACTTGGCTATCTATTATTAAATGGTAGGCCTTGTGTAGCTTCATAAATATTCCTTAGTTGTCAAAAATATAGTAAAATAAAGATTATAGATTGTGATGTAGCACAGCACACACACACACACACTGTACTGGAGTTGTTTCCTTGTTAAGCTATCAGTTTTAATTCTATGTTTAGTGTCAAGGTTTGGGACTTGGTTTTTTTCTTTGTTTCTTTTTATTTTATTATTATTATTTTTTTTTGGTAGAACCAATTTTTAATTTTTTTCCCCACATCAATTAAAATCATCGTGTGTCGCTAAAATATCTGGTTAGGATGGATGTGCGGGTACACCAAATATCTCAGTTTGTGTTCTAGTTTATCTGGTTAGGATGGATGTGCGGGTACACCAAATATCTCAGTTTGCGTTCTAGTTTATCTGGTTAGGATGGATGTGCGGGTACACCAAATATCTCAGTTTGTGTTCTAGTTCGAACTCTAGGAGCTTGCCAGTTTTATTTTCAAATTTCTTCCTTCTCAGACCTAACTGACATGCTTATAAGAAACAACAGTATATTTAGTTTGCAAAATGAGGATAGATATTCTGGTTTTTCGATTTTGTATGTGTGAGTTTGGATTAATTTGACATTTACTTTCAACAGTCATACATAGAAAATCTGCTTAACTGTGGTGCTTTCTTTTGGGATTTTGGCTGTCCATTCAGTGATAGGCCTGTGTAGCCTCATAAATACTATTAAGTTTCATATAACATCCTTTATACAATCTAAAAGTAACCATGGGCATAATAGAACCTGGCAACAAAACGAGATTGATGGATTTTTGTCCTGAGAAATGTAGTTCCTATTCCAAACAATCTGACACCTTTCCCTTCTGACCTTCTCCCAGAGAGAGACAGACACAGAGGCAGAGAGAGCAATTGTGGCAAGTTTTGAAAAGAACATAAGGGTAAAGAAGAAATCTAACATTTTGATGGTCCCATTTCACAGAGCAAACCACAGCAATCTTTCAGTATGGATTTTTCCAGTTTTTCCTTTGTGTGCATAGACTTTTCTTTTTGTAAAAGTTAGCTTTGTGTCTTATACTATTTAGTTATTACTTTTCCTGTCTGTATGGGATGTTGGTCCTTTGGTTTAGAGCTTTAAGGTTGACTATTTATCACATTTCTATTTTAAACAATGGAGAGACATTTTGTACATTTATCATTGATTGCATTTGTTTTGTCTTTTCCTTCCTCCCTTTGCTTTAGGCTAGATTCCCAGAAATGGGGTCTCAGGCTCAAAGGGTAGTTGCCCTGTTTGAGTGTCTTGCTGCACCTTCGGTGGCATTGAGCAGGTTAGTTTTTACAGTTTTTGCCAGTGGGGTCAATCCATGTTACAGTCTTCATGGTTACACCTCAGTCTTCATATTACTAAGAATGTGGAACACTATCAATTTGTATGAGTGGAAATTTACAGTTCTTTTGAAAAAGTTGAAGTGAATTTCTTTAAAAATATTTTAGATGAAAGTGATCTGTGACAAAATAGACAATGGAGTTGCAATCTGAGCATTGTGCATTTTATTTATTTTTTTGAGTTTTTTTTTCCTAAAATAATGAATATGAGAAAGTTTATTTTCTTGCAAAAAGGTGTGTGTGTGTGTGAGGGAGTGGAGAGGGATAGTGGGAGGGCGTGGGGAGGGGAGACAGACAGGCAGGCAGACAGGCAGGCAGACCGTTGTGACTTAATAAACAATGTTTACTAATGGCCCTGGAGTTAGGCAAGCCTGGTCCAGAACCTTGCTTCACCACGTACAAAGTCCGTGTTGCTAACTTGATGATTTGGTATTTCTGAACCTTGGTATTTTAGTTTTAAAGAATCATAATAATAGTACTGCCTAAAGTTTGTTGAAAAGGTTTGAAATAGTGTGTAAGACTGCTTGGCTTATAATGAGCATTTAACAAAACAAACAAACAAACAGCTAATTTGGTAATTATTTTTGACCAGTTTCAGAAGGGGGAGGTACCTCACTTTTGTGACCTTGTTTACATGAACTAATAAGAGATACAAATGAATTATAGTGTACATTCTCTCTTAAGGAGAGAGAGAATGGTAGACACTCTTTGTGTCAGAAATGGCGTGTGAAAAGTCAGAAAGTTCAGAAGCTGAAGGATGGGATATCAGTTTAACAGAGCTGTAAACTCTAGTGCGCTAGTTGGGAGATGTGGACGGAGCAAGGCCGAGTGCAGACCTGATTCTGGATAGAAGAAGTTTTAATGTGAAGACTATTACTTGATAAATACACTTACTGAAATGGAGGCTGCAGAGATGCTTAGTGGTTAATAGCACTGGCTGCTTTTGTAGAGGACCTGGGTTTGGTCCCCAGCACCCACATTGCTTATAACTCTAGTTCCAAGGGACCCAGTACCCTGTTCTGGTCTCTGTGGGTACTGCAGGCATGGAATACATTCATATGCATAAAAAAAAAAACCAAAAAACCTTCCTTGAGTGTGTGGCGCACACCTTTTAAGCCCTGCACCTGGGAGGCAGAGGCAGGCAGATCTCTATGAATTTAAGAACTAGCTATTGGTTTAAATAGCTAGTTCTAGGCCAGCCACATAGTAGTTGTACAAACATGTACAACTTGTGCAGAAATTTAATCTTCTTTAGTGTTGTGAAATGTTTAGTTTAATTAGTAGGGAATTCTTTGTTTTATACTTTGTATTCTGGAGATACTGTAAAACTGTTCACTGGAAGTTCTTTTTCATGAGTTAGATTTTTTAGTATTTTATTTTGTATGTATGGGTGTTTTGTTTTCATGTATGTCTGTGTCAGAAGAGGGAATTAGTTCCTTTAGAACTGGAATTATGTGTAGCTTTAAGCTGCCAGTGGGTGCTGGGACTTGAACTCACATCCCGTGGAAGAGCAGTCTGGGCTCTTAACTGCTGAGACATCTCTCAACTCACCCCACTCCATTTTTTAAAATTCCTTGTAAATGCTACTAGGCTTGTAAAGCATCAGTTAAATGAGCAGAGGAGTATCATACAACAGCTTAGAAGTTGAAGGCAGTGAAATAGAGAGCAACTCCAACAAAGGGTAATTGACCTTTAGAAGAACTATTTAAGTATTCCCAGTCTTCCTTTTTCAATTTTTCTGTTTGTTTTTAAAATGAGCTTTCAGATCCAATTTTAGTCGTTCTAGTACCTGACTCTAGTACTTTCCACTTGGCTGAAAAATCAGTATGCAAGGTTGATCTTACTTTCAATATCTGTCTGAAAATAAATATATGAACTGTGAATTAGATGCTCAGTATTACATACTTGAAAACCAAGCAACTCTCTTGTAGTTTTAAGAAGTCTGTATTTTTAAACCAGTTCTCATTTCTTTCTTAATGTTTTTTTCTTCAAATAATATCTAAATTCAGAAATGAAATCTTTAAGATGCTAGGAATGAAAACCCTGGACTGTATATGGCCAGGCAAGTACTCCAACCACTGAGCTATACATACTTAGTCCATTGTTAAGTGTTGTTCAGTTCTCTTCCCTTTAAAAGCATCTTTGAAAATACTTTATAACGTTATAGTGTTAGAGATTGTGGCTGTTGCTTTTTACAAATACTTGTCTGTGAAACTGCAAAATTTCAGATTTACTAAACTAGATGGAAAGACCTCAGGTATTCATAGTACTGAGTTACCGTCACAGCAATCAAGATTCCAGTTGAGTCTGTTTTAAATAGGTTTGGGTTGTTTTTACCTGCTGAAACAGAAGTCATAACTATGATTCTTCTTTTAGGACTGACTGATGACCTTCCAACTGTAGTTAAGAGAGCACGATCTTTCTGGATTAGGCCACATGGCATTGCCTCTCTATGGCCTCTTACGTTCTTAGAAACCTGCTTGTATTTGACAGGAAAAATAAGCTATTAGATCAAATAGCTATCATTGTAGAGTACATCGTTAAAAGTACTCAGTTAAAACCCCCTTTGTTTTAGTTTTAAGAGGTAGGGTCTTAGTATGTTGCCTAAGCTGCCCCCAAATTCCTGGACTCAAGTGAGTCCACTTCACTATGCCAGTCTCAGTAGCTGGTTTGGCTTATTTGTCCATTTTTACATGACGTGACATAAAGTGTGTGAGACTCTAACCTTTGATGCCACAGTTTTGAGGCCAGTGAGGTTGGTAGGGAACAAATTGCGCAGGACTGTGGAAAAGGTTTGGACTCTGTGATAAACGGAAGGAAGGCGCACGGCTCATCACCACCCGTGTGGATATGGGTGTAACACTTGGGTCTGAAGGCAGCTCTACTAAGTATAAATGCTACCTGAAAACAGTCTGCAGGGTGAACAGCAGTTTCTTGTCTGTTAATCCCCACTCTCCACCTCTCTTACTGTAGGGTGTGTGTGTGTGTGTGTGTGTGTGTGTGTGTGTGTGTGTTACATGTTACAAGCACTAGCACAAACCGTGACTAGTGTGTAAAGGTTAGAGGACCACCTTTGGTGTTGGGCCTTACATTCCACCTTGTTCTGAGATGTCCTTGTCTGCTGTGTGTGTCAAGATAGCTGGTCTGTGATTTGAGTATTCTCCTGTCTCCTCCATAGGTGTACTGGGACTGATTACAGAGATACCTTGCCCAGTCCAGCTTTATGTGGGCTTTTGAGGTTTAACCTAGGTCCTCTCGCCTGCCCAACTGAGCCCTCCTCCTAGCTCTGTAGAATACATCACTTTTTTTTCTTTTTAATTTTTAAATACAACATCACTGTTTTCCCCAGGAAACTACAGAGATCAGAATAAATTACTTTTAGTATTGCAAAAAGCCTAATAAAATTGTATATTTTTGGTGTGGTAGTACACACCTTTAATTTCAGCCCTTGGGAAGCCAACTCAGGAGGATCTGAGTTTAGGGTCATCCTACTCTACACATTGAGTTCTATGCCAGCCAGGACTACATAGCTGCCCAAAGGTGACATCTACCCACCTATATCAGTTATTAATTAAGAAAGTACATTATAGACTTACCTACAGGCAGTCTGAATGGAGGCATTGTTCTCAGTTAATGTTCCTCTTCCTAGGTAACTTTAGCTTCTATCAGGTTGACAAAATAACAACAAACCACCCTCAACAAGGACACTTAGTATCACTATCACAATACAAAACATTCCAGTTTTTGAAAGCCTACAATCTTAAAGAATTCACATTACAATTTCAGTCTCTTTAACATATCATCATCTTTTAAAGTTCTAAGCCTCTCTAAAATATACAGAGCTTCTCTAAAATGTCCACCTTTTCTCAGATTCCTAAGTCGGTCAGATTTCTGTCTCCATGATTCTAAAGTCTTGTTATCTGTGGGCTCTCATAAAATCAAAAATAGGTTGCATATTTCTCTGTGGAGGAAGAATCAGGGCACTGTCACAATCAAATCAAGCAGTACCAAACTTCCACAGTGTAAAGAGTTCAGTAGTTTGACATCTGGGACCTACTTGTGATCCTCTGGGCTTCAAAGGGCCTGGACCACTTCTCTGGTTCCATCTTCTTCAGCACACACAGCTTGTTTCCTAGGATCACGGCCAGGTCTGCAGCACACACAGCTTGTTTCCTAGGATCACGGCCAGGTCCACTCCAAGACTGCTGCTATCTTTGGCAGTGCTGACAGGGTACTGGGATCTCCCCTGGGCTGAGGAGAGAAGGTGTGACTGGGCTGCCTCTTATAAATCTCTTCAGTACTCTAAGCCAGCTTCGTGGGACCAAGCCTCAACTTCTCTCTTCAGTTTGAGGCTTCCACTGCAACTGAGGGCTCACCTTCTCAAGTGGCCTTTTTCATAGTGCCATGCCTCAGCTGCTTTCCGCAGCCCCTTGATTGATGCCTTCAAAACTTCCATATTAGCAGTTTTGGTGGCCATCAGGAACTAACGCCTTGCCCTGCTCTAGATTACTGCTTCTGTGTGCTGGACATGAGGAAACACTTTCCCAAAGATTTTGCCTCAAGGATTCTGATATTTTATTAATTAAAGCTGATTTCTCAGCTTCAGCTAAATGACAATTGACCTAGAAAGCAAAGGTTTCAGTTGTGATGCTGGTCTCTTTTAATCACAGGTCCAGCTGACCAGAGACTACAATTTTTTTGTTTGTTTTTTGCTTTTTGTTTTTCTTCAAGACAGGATTTCTTTGTGTAGCCATGGCTGTCCTGAAACTAGCTCTGTAGACCAGAGTGGCCTTAAAATCACAGAGATTGACCTGCCTCTGCCTGGCATTAAAGGTGCACATCACCACCACTTTACAAGACTACAGATTCTTTACATTCCAAATCACCCCCCCCCTTCCCGGCCTCCTTTGCAGAGTTCTTCCCCCATTCTCCTTACCTCTGAGAGGGTCCCCCCTCCATGAGGCATCAAGTCTCTACAGGAGTAGGCACATTCTCTCCTACTGAGGCCAGAAAAGGCAGCCCTCTGCTATATATGGGTATGTGTGTGTCAGGGGATGGAGTGGTGGAGTTGGTTCAGACCAGCCCATGTATACTCTTTGGTTGGTGGGTTAGTCTCTGGGAGCTCCCAGGGTTCCAGGTTAGTTGACTCTGTTGTTCTTCCTGTGGGGTTGCCATCCCCTTTAGCTCCTTCAATCCTTCCCCTAACTCGTCCATAGGGGTCCCCGACCTCAGTCCAATGCTTGGCTTTAAGTATCTACATCTGTCTCAGTCAGCTGCTGGTAGAGCCTCTCAGAGGACAGCCATGCTAGGCTTCTGTCTGAAAGCACAGTATAAGCATCAGCAATAGTGTCAGGGTTTGGTGCTCACCCATGGGATGGGTCCCAAGTTGGGCCATCACTGGTCAGCCATTTGTTCAGTCTGTGCTCCATTTTTGTCCCTGCATTTCTTTTAGGAACAATTTTGGGTCAGAAAATTTGAAGGTGGGTTGGTGTCCCCATCCCTCCACAGGGGACCCTGTTTAACTACTGGAGGTGGTCTCTTGAGGTTCCATATCCCCACTGTTTGGGCATTTTGGCTAAATATCCAAAATATATAAAGAACTCAAGAAGTTAGACTCCAAAAAACCCAAACAACCCAATTTTAAAATGGGGTACAGAGCTAAACATAGAATTCTCAACAGAGGAATCTTGAATGGCTGAGAAGTACTTGAAGAAATATTCAGCATCCTTAGCATTCTCATCAGGGAAATGCAAATCACAATGACCCTGAGAGTCCACCTTACACCAGTCAGATTGGTTAAGAGCACTGACTGCTCTTCCAGATGTCCAGAATCCAATTCCCAGCAACCACATGGTGGCTCACAACCATCTGTAATGGGATCTGGTGCCCTCTTTTGGTGTGTCTGAAGACGGTGACAATGTACTCAAAAATATAAAATAAATAAATGTAAAAACAAAAAACCTCAAGTGACAGCACATGCCGGCAAGGATGAAGAGAAAGGGAAACAACACTCTCCCATGGCTGGTTGGATTGCAAACTGGTACAGCCACTGTTGTATCAACCACTGTTGTATCAGTGGTTCCTGGCAGTACCTCAGGAAATAGTTTCTACCTGAACACCCAGCTGTTCTGCTCCTGGGCATATACCCAAAAGATGCTCCACCATACCATAAGGACATGTGCTATACTATGTTCATAGCAGCCTAATGGCCAGAAACTGCAACCCGGATGTCTCTCACCTGAAGAATGGATACAGAAAATGTGGTTTATTTACACTATGGAGTACTACTCAGTTTTTAATAACAAGGACATCATGGATTTTGCAGGATGGATGGAACTAGAAAATATCCTGAGTGAGTTAACCCACACCCAAAATGACATGCATGGTATGTACTCACTGATGAGTGAATATTAGCCAAAAAGTACAGAATACCCAGGATACACCTCACAGACCCTAAGAAGTTAAACAAGAAGGAAGGCCCAAGAGAGGATGTTTCAGTCCCATTTAGATTCTTAACATAAAATACCATACAGATGGCCCCAGTAGCATCTTTCTTCCCTTTGAAATGTCAAGTCAGGCCTCCATCATCTGCTTTGCTCTTAGCACTATCCTCCAGATGAACGGCTCGCCAGGTTTGAACACTCAGTGGTTTTCTAACCCAAAGTTCTGAATTCTTCCCACAGTCCTCCTAAAAATACATGGTTACACATGGGTAAATAATCCATGGGCTTACAGCAGTACTCAGTGATCTGATAGCAGTTTCTATCTTAGCTTTGTATTATTGTGAGAAAGCCCGTGACCAAAAGTGATTTGGAGAGGAAAGTGTTTATTTCAGCTGACAGCTCTCTGCTCACACTCCATCACTGAGGGAAGTCAGGGTAGGAACCTGAAGCCAGAACTGAAGCCACTGAGGAACCGTCTTCTCCTCCTGGATGGCACAGTCCGCAGTAGGCTGGAACCACCCACATCCATCATTAATCAAGAAAATGTCCTACAGAATTGCCTGTAAGGAATCAGGATGGAGGTATGTTCTCAGTTGAGGTTTCTCTTTGCAGATAACTCTAGCTTGTGTCAAGTTGAAAAAACGACAAAAACAAAACAACAACCAACCAGGGCATTGTTATTGTCCAGTTCTTTTAAGTGATTAAAATAGAGGTAATTGTGAGCTTTATGAAAATTCACACAGCTCTTAAGTATTATACTAATACCAAGCTTCCCAAAAGATGAATAGCATAGGCAAAAAAAAAAAAAAAAAAGATGCTCAATAATTGCATATGTCATGCTTAAAACCATGGGTGAAGGACTTAGTTACAAGGAACTATCTCTGTCCCAGTTACCTATTCTTTAGTAAACTCCACCATTTTCCTCTAGGTAAGTCTAGAAAGTTTCTTCAGAAATGACGTAAGTCAGCTGGAGGAGTGGCTCAGCTATTAAAAGCATTGCTGCTCTTTCAGAAGACCTGGAGTCTGTTCTCAGCATGTGCATGGTGTGTCTCACCCAGCTGTTACTCCAGTTTCAGGGGCTCTGATGCCCTCTTCTGACCTCTGTGTGAACTGCATGCATGTGGTGCATGTACCTACATGCAGATGAAACACTCAGACGTATTAGAGATGAATATATGGAAAAAGAATAAAAGTTGCTTCAGCTGTTTGTTTCTGTTACCCCCCCCCCCCCAGTGAGGCTTAAATTACTTCTAATAAAATGCTCTTTAAAACTCCTGAGGGCAGTGAAGATCAGATGCTTTATGTTTTATTTATTCTTCTCCTACAGTACATCTCTGCCGATGTTTTCCCTTCTTCTCCCAGTCTGTGCCTCCCACATACCTTCAGATCCATTGCTCATTCAGAAAAGTGCAGGCCTCCCAGGGAAACCAACCCAACATGGCACAGCACAGTTAAGTTTACCATTATTTTCAATCTTAAGGAACGGATACTCACCTAGAAACTAAATAAGTTGATAGAGGAAAGTTGGAGACGTGAAGGGATATTAATGGAGGATTTCCTTACTGTAGGAGAGTACTTGGCATGTGAGGGACTGGCTTTTCTAGAGGTAGGTAAAACATTTATTTTCACAAAGCAGAAATGAAAATGATGAAATGTCGGCCATGAGGAGGTAGGTTTATGTTGAAGGAGGTGCATGTGCTGTGTGGGCTGCTGTAGCTCACTGAGACCTTCAGAGAGGTGATGATGCATCTGCCATCCTTTGTAGCAGTGCTAATAGTCACTGCTTTGTGGGGTGTACAGGAAGCCTAGACAGAATGAGAAGGTTTATTTTGGAAAGAAAGAAAATATTTAAATTAATTAATTTATTTATTTTTGCCAGAGACTAACATAATTTGACAGGTTTTTAAAAGATAACTTTATGTAATAGTTTGATTCTTGATATTGTCAATTTTTTTCTACTAATATTTAATGGATGTTAATGAAGTAATTTGTGAGTTTATTTCTAACCTGCTTTTTAGATCCTAGTATTTGCAGTAAAAAAGTCATCTTCCTAGACTTGTGTGGTGGTGCACGCCTTTAGTCTCAGCATTTTCGCATGTGATGGCTGTAGAGATAGATTTCTGTGAGTTGGAGAACAGTCTAATCTACATAGTGAGTTCCAGGTACACAGTTCACAGTTCTGTCTCAGAAAACAAACAAAACAAAACAAAACAAAACCCTTGGTTTTGTTTGTAATTCTTAAAAAAACCTAACTTTATTAGTTTAGGCTATTATGTTCTAATTTTTTTCACTTTACTCTTATGGTTTAATAATGGTATATATGTTTCTGGTATGAAGGTTTCATTCTTCAGAAAGTATTTCACATGTAAATTCAAGTATCATTTTCTGTATAGATATATATCTGAATTTTAATGATACAACTTTCATGAGTTTAATTAATATAAGAACGTCATTAATTTATGGAAAATTGTGGGCAAGTAATGTGGGAAGAAGAATCTTAAAGTAATTAGATCTAGTTTTATCTCTGTGTTAGATGTATGCTCTTTCTTTTGTATTATAAGAAGTCTGGGACTGTAGATGCTCAGAATTGGTCAGTGCTGAGGAAAAATTCTTCTTGCACTTTATTGCCAGGCAAGCACTGTGGCACTGTGCTAAGTCCTCAGATTATTCTTTTCAGTCATTCCTGTGCTTTTTGATACTTAGTTCCAAAACTTAGGACAGACTTCAGTAGTAAAACATACCTTGACTTTTAAGTAAATGTTTAGTAACCTCTGATTAGTCTTTTAGTCAAATGTTACCCTTTTTACATAGAATATCAGCATTGTAACTCAGTAGCATTTTAACTCCAGCCTGCATTTGGAGCAGTGGCTAAGTACAGTTTTAGAAGATGTGTTGTCCTATTGTTCCCATTGTGCTTTCGACTTGGACTGCTGTCACCAATAGAACAAGCTTGAGCTCCTGTCACCACTCAGTACCATCTGCTTGTGTGTGTATGTAAGGAATAGTAGGTCTTAGACAATGGCTACAAAGAGTCATTGCTGTATTGTCTTCTTAGCTGGCTCTGTTTAGGGTCATGCATGCTGGGCTGAGTTTATGTCTTACAGTGAATTTTCACTCCTTAGACCTTTAGTCATGACCATTGTTTGGTATCCCCTGGGTGCTGACATGCAGAAGATGGTAATGTGAATACTTTTTTAAAAAGTGCCTAAGCTGAAAAAAGTTATTTAAAAAACAATCAAATACTTGTAAAAGAGTTGTCTTTACATGACGAACCATCATCCCTTCCCTACCATCCTGTGGCTAATTATCAGTGTATTACATCAGGTTTTTAGTCCTATAAGCCACAGTGTTTTGTACAGCAAACCATAAAAAGTCTCTGTTGTTAAGGGGAGCGAGCAGATGAGCAGCACTGATGGGTTCGCAGCCACATGGGTGGAGTATGTGTTAGTGTAGAGTACAGCAGACAAAGAAGTAAGAGCAGGTCTTAAATTGTTGCTTCCAAATCCTGGGGTTACTACAGGGCCTCACCGGGAAGCCCAGCAGCCTGAGTTGGAAGCTCTTCTACTTTAGCATCCAGCCTGCCCACTGTCATGAGCTCCACCATCCCTGGCTCATTACATTCCTTTAACCTTGTAGGAGCTTTACACGGTACACTGTTTATATTTTTATATTCAGAAAATAAAAGCTCTAAATATGAACTTTATTAGAGTATGAAGTTTATCTTAAAGATGGAAAATCTCAGATATAATTAAACACTGCATAATTTAATAAATAATAGCATTTGAAGTAGAATTATGAGAATTTTTATATGATTAGAATTTGTGGTAAAACTAAACAGGAGCAAAATTGACTTTCTAGTTTCTGAATGTGGGGAATGAGAGATCAGAAAAGATTTGAAGTGCTTATGATAGCCTGCTTTGGAAACTTTTATCATTGTAATTGCCCAGTTACATTGATTTTCACCACTTTATAGGGAACTGTTAATAACAGAACGTAATTTTGTTCTTCTAAGTAGTATGCTAAGTCTCACTCTGTGTCAATTCATAATATATCTGTGACCAACAGAAAGAATATTGGGCAAAAATTTGCATGTAATACTTGGTAGGAGTTTTTAACCTTCATTTTCAATCTTCTTATCTGCAAAATGGAAAAATGAATGGTATCTAAACTTTAGGCTTGTCTGACAGCTAAATAAGTATGCCTGACATACGAAAAGCACTTCTCGCTTTACTACTGCTGTTCGTGTTACCAGAGTTAGCATTACTGCCTCCCAGACACTGGAGTAGATCTCTAGAGACTGTGTGTATGTGTGCACATACATGAAGCCAGATGTCAGCCTCATGTGCCTCCCTCATGGATTTTCAACAGTGTCTCTTCATCGAACCCAGAGCTCACTGAGCCTTTCAAGCCAGTGAGTTTCAGGGATCTCCTCTCCTCTCCTACTCTCACAAAGCTGTGCTGAGATTACAAATGCTGACTTCTGCACGCCTTCAGCTTTTGTATGGGGATCTGAGCTTAGTTCTCCATGCTGGCAACATAAGTGCTTTACCAGCTCAGCTATATCCCCAGGCATTCCCCACTAGTTGAGTAGGGCAGTTAGCAGTTGCATTTAGGTAGATTAGGTTTTTAAAGTTAATATAAAAAGTATATCTTTGACATTCATATCTTAACATTTTAGAACTAAAGTAACATGGAAAATCTAACACCGTATAGGCAGAGTGCTGGATTTGTGTGTTTAAGTACTCATTCTCTGAATATGGTCTGGGGTAGAGCCAGGAAAGCCAGCTGTATACATCATAGTCTTCTGGTGTTCCTCGGGTGGAAGTGAAGTGATACTCTTCCAGTTTCTTTCTTTCCATGGTTTTCATTTTAGAATTAAATGTATGTGTTGATGCTGGGGAGAGAGTGGTATTCATTGTGTTGCTTTGACTGGTCTATATCTTGGGATTTTTCTGCCTCAGCCTCCCAAGTCTCATGATTGTAGACACAAGCCACCATATCCCCGCTGATTGTTTTATTTTTGAAGCTGTAGAAATAAATGTGGACATTTTACATTCACTAATAAAAATTAATGATATCAACTTCTCATTGTATATTCATTTTGACCTTGTAAAATTCATTAAATGTACAGAGATTATGTGGCTCAAACTCAGGTTTTACCAGATTTATTTTTGAGAAATGAGTGTTGCTGGAGGTGTATCTCAGGGTAGAATACTTGAGACGAATGCTTCAGTCCTGGCTTTCATCCGTCTCTGTGTTATTAGGGAAAAACCAAAGAAAGAAAGAAAGAAGACAGAACACACCAGGGAGGCATAGATAGAATAAATATTTACTTTCTGTGTGTTTATGGTTTACATAGGAAAAGTAGGGCTTATTTTTTGTCCCAGAGAGCTAAATTTTCTGCCATCAAGAGTGGACTCAAAGAGCTAAAAGAAAACAAAGAGGGGGAAAGAACCCTTTAACTTTACCTGCTAGCCTGTTAATATTTTGGTGTACAGCAGTCTCCAAAATTATTTAATGTAGTTCTTCCATCTACAGAAGCCAAATCAGATATATAATATTTCATGTTCCCCTTTTCATGACAAGTGAATATACTGTAACTTCCTATTTAGTGGACAGATAACATAGATGCATAACTGTTATTTAAATGATTCCCTATAGCATCCCACTGGTTGGTTGGTTGGTTTGTTTGTTTTAATAAAAGTTGTTCAGTGAATATTCTGGTTGATTTTTCCCTCATGCATCTTTACTTACATCCTCAGGATAGTTTCAAAAAATAAGTATTATTTGTTGTATATATCTTAATATTTTTAGTACATTTGACTTAGAAAGTCAGAGTTCCTTTCTCCAAAAACAATCACCATTCAAGTATTTGTTCAGCACTTCCTTATGTGTGTTAAACATAGTTTTATATACTATATTCTTGAAACGGAAAAGTAGACTGTAGCTTCATTGTAGGCAAGTGCTTGCTTGTTGAAGGTATGTTGGTCATGTTTTCATTCCATGTGCATAATTCTTACTCTTTGAAGGGAGTGTGTCCCTTCCTCTGCCAAAGGATCTTTTGTTTCCTACCTCTTTGCTGTGTTTGTCTCACAAATTTCTGATTGTGATAAAGTCACTGGATCACTTAAGAATTGAAAGTGCTTTATATGCTCATTTTTCTGTTATTTCATTCTTTTGGTACTGGAACTAGATTTTAATGTAATATTTTTGTAGTTCTTTAAAGAAATAGAAAATATTTTGTATATTTTGTGCAGGTGTGCCTGTATAACTTTCATATACAGCTTAATTTCGGCTCTAATTTTAAAAATTACTTTAAAGCCGTGTGTGTGTGTGTGTGTGTGTGTGTGTGTGTGTGTGTGTGTGTATTATATACCAGAATAGAATAATACATGTGTTTAATAACTTTTTAGTGCCTGGCCATAATTCAGAACTTTAAAGCTACCACTGAGTTTGTTATCTGTATTATAAGTACTTGTAAGCACTGTAAATATGTGCTCTTGAGGGCACCTGAAAGCAAAGCATACTGTCTCGTTATACCTTTTAATCTTTACTTTATTGATTGAAGAATTATGAACTTACACTGTCTTTGTTTTGGATTTGTTTTATTTAAAGATAGATGTATCCTCCTCTCCCTTTTCTGGTGATGTATTTATTTTAGACATCTTATTCTCTTCTGTTTCAGTTTATTTATAGAGTTATGGATATATTGCCTACACTTTTTTTAAAGGTTTACACTCTCATAAATCAACCTATACCAGAATAGAGTTATCTTAGGTGATACTTGTGACTCAGTATTTTTTTATACAATCTTAATGTATAAAATTATATATGCTAGCATTGTATAAACGCTAGATTCAAGCAAGTTTCTTTATGGAAAAATCAGTAAAAGATGTCAAGATATATTTTAGCTTTTAAAATAAAAATGATTTTAGATTTTAGTTTTTAGAAGTATAGTCATTTCTTTCAGATTCATTTCTCCTATATAAACTTAGCTACCTGTACCATTTTAAAGATTTTGAATGCTAGTTCTGATTCTTTTAATAATTACATTACCTATAATTTTTCTTCCTTCCTTTCTTTTTTTTCTTTTTTGAGACAGTGTCTCTTTATGTAGATAAGAGTGGCCCTGAACTACAAGAGATTTAGCTGGCTCTGCTTCCTGAGTGTTGGGATTAAAGGTGTGTGTCTCTATGCTCCAGCCTCTGAAAGTCTTTTTAAAAGGACACCCTCAAGTGCGTTTTGTTTTGGCTGATCTCAGTGGGACATGGACACACACAGTAATCCCAGCACTCAAGAGACACAGGTAATTAATTGTTCAGCCATCATGAGAGACACTTCCTCCTGCAGCAGATGAGAACAGATAGAGACCTACAGCCAGACATTACAGAGTGAGAGACCTTGGAACGCTCAGCCCAAAATGTGATGTCTCCATCAAATCCTCCTCCTCAGAGCTCAGGGGACCCTGCAGAAGAGGAGAAGGAAAGAGTGTTAAAGACCCAAGGGGATGGAGGACACCAAGCAAACAAGGCTCTCTAAGTGAACATGAGCAGAGCTCATGGGAACTCACAGGGATGAAGCAGAATGCAGAGTTGTGTACCAGATCCTCTGTGCTTATATTATGGCTTCCAGTGTAGTGTTTTTATGGGATTACTGAGTGTGTGAATGAGTGGGTCTCTTATTTTGTGCCTTCTCTTGGACGTTTTTCGTTTGTTGACTTGTCCAACTTCAATGTGATAGTTTTTGTTTTATCTTACTATAATTTATTTTGTTATATATTTCTTAAAAATATATGAAAATGAATGAATGAGAAAGAAAGAAAGACTGTCTGACCTAGCCACTAGGGTAAAGGTTAACAACTGAACTGTTATAATCCTGCTGGGAGAGGGAAAATCAATTTTCTCCAGTGGAGTGACAACTGGGTATATCAGCCACTACAGGGCAGGCCTCATGTTCAGCATAGTTGAACAACATATTATGGACTGTACAGTTGGGGTGTGTGTGTGAGTTTATGTGTGTGTGTTTGCTTTTATTTGGTTACAGTTGAGTGTTTTTTGTTTGTTTTCGGGTGGTGTTTAATTTGTTCTCGTGGTTGTGTTGTATTGGGTTAAAGTTAGGTGGATAGGAAAGGGGAGAGGATCTGGAGGGATTTGGGGGAGGGGAAGAATGTGGTCAGAATATATTTAAAGTGAAAATTGTTTTAAGTAATACAAAGTATAATAAAAAAGAACTTTCAAATAAATTCACACACCAAGGTGGGGGAGGGGCAAGAGGAATAAAAGTTTGAGGCTTGATATATTTTATTTAAAAAGTGAGATTTTAATTACTCTTAGTGTTCTGGCATGTTCTCACCTAGAATCAAGGCTGGTTGTAATAAATCTGCAGTTCATAATGTACACCCTCCACTCCACAGTTCAGACAGGATTGTTCCCAGTACTGCTAAACTTTCTTGGGGTTGAGTGGTTACTAGGTCAATTAGGTTTATTATAGAAAAACTAATCTTGGAGCTAGAGAGATGGTTTGTTGGTTCAGAGCAAGCAGTGCTCTTCCAGAAGACCTGGGTTTGGTTCCCAACATTCATATTGGGCCTTTTGAGAGAGAAGTCATCTATGTAGCTCAAGCTGATCTCAAACCCAAGATCCTTTCTTAGCCTCCAAAATGCTGAGGATACAAGCATGTGTCACCACCCTCAGCTAATAGCCTCTATTTTAGCTTTGTATGTTTATATGCTTTTAATTTCAAGTATGAGCTGGGAATCTGGTGTAACAGTACAAGGCACATGCCCACGGTGCCAGTGTACAGGCGGCAGGAAAAACACCTTGAATCATATATGGGATACACAGTGAGATCCTGTGTTTACAAACAAAACAAAAATACTGATATAGTGAAACACCAAAAAAATATAAAACTGAGGTAAGACAGTGATTAAGTCCATGGTACCATGGTTTTCTTTAGCAAGTTGTATGTAGATATAGATAGGCAGATGTTTTTATAATGTTTGTAATTCTCTTTAAAAATGTACCATTGCAAACTTGATTATTTATTCCAGTATTGGCTCATCTACAGTTTGTAATTTAGTCAGGCACTATACAGTGACTTTGGACTTAACAGTGGTTTCCTTAGATTATCCTGTAGAGTGGAGAGATTTGTATTAACAGATTCTGTAACAATAACATTGTAACTCTGTTTGCTCACATGTTTGTGGCACACACACAGAGGTGGGGGAACATGGAAGAAGAGGAAAAAGAGAAACTTAGGGGTTAACTTTTTATCTTTCTGAGCTTCAGAGCTGGAGAGAGAGAAAAAGAGAGTGGGTGTGTGCATCGCAATTTGACAGGAGACAAGGAGGACTGGTGTCCCTGAACTCTTAGTACATATAAGACTTGATAATGACAATAAGTGATTATTATTGGTGTAGGTTTCTTACACTATACTCAGAGATAACAACATATAAGGAGTAGAAATGTTCTGCAATTAGCATTCTAGTTATATTTCCATTCAAAGATAAGTTGTCAAGTTCCCAGACTCTGTCTGTGCTCTTTCTACTTAAATTATGTGTTTACTATAAAAGGAGATGCCATGTTATGCTGGCAGCTGCCCCATGTGTCTCATCTCACCTTAAGTCTTGATTAATCATTTATTTTTTTGTTTAGCTTAATCTTTTATTTCATTCATCATAATCCCAGAAACAAATAATCATACACACACACACAAACACACAACTACCACTGCCATTTAGCTAAAATGTGCAGTAGGTTATGCCATCTAGGGCGTGTGCAAGTGCACTGTGATATTTCACAGTGAAGTCTCCTAGTGACTTAATTTCTCATATCTCTGCCCTTAAGTGACATATGACTATACATTATTTCCAAGGAAAATAAACATCATTTGTGTAATGCAAATTAGATAGACAAGATGGCTGATAAGACTGTATGATAATGAGGTTAACCACACAGATGCTATAGCCAAACTGCTTGGGTTATAATCTATGATTTATCTCTGTTCACCTTGGACAGGTTAGTTAATTTCATTACCTAATATAAGATGAGGATAATGATCTACCTCATAGAAATGATACAAAAGATTAAACCATAATACACAAATAGTGTTCAAAGCACTGTTTTGTATGGTAAATTGGCATTAAATAATGGTTACAGTTAATTTATTCCTTGGCAAGGGCTTACTGTATAGCTCAGCTGGCCTCCAGCTTCGGATTCTCCAGCCTCAGCCTTCCTCATACTGAGACTCTGGATCACAGCAATCACATTTTGTTCATGTTCTCTTTTCTTTCTATTTTAAATAATATTTTTACTGTTTCTGCCAGTTTCTCATCCATTTTCTCTGATAATATATTAATGCTTGCTTCAATAAATTAGACCAGGAAGTAGCAATTTTCCTCCCTAAAAGGTAGTAGGCACTGTGTATCTTAGACTTGAAGGCCATGGGGTCTCTTAAGTATAGTTGACTCTCCATATCTGTAGTTTCACCAACTGTGGATCCAATCAACGATGGGTCACAAATTTTCAGTAAGTTGTGTCTTCTGGAAACCTCAGTTTTGCTTCTTCAGGCCTTTGTACAGTTTAGATGTTGCTTACCCACATCATTAAGAATAAACATCTTAAAGTGTAAATGTTAACAATATTTACATAATTACTTTATAGCAATACCAATATGAGATTCCTGTTTGAATACCTGAGTACTGCCTAGCCAGATTGGCACAACTGTCAAATAGTCCAGTAAATATTCATCACTGATGTATTGGAAATGATGAATAATGGTAGCAGAAAAATATGTTGGCTTGAAGGATAACAGAATAACAGAACTTAAGTCCAAATAAGCAGGTTGAATCCCCAAGAGAAACTAGAACAGGTAGGTATGGGGTCCTTGACTTCACTGTGCAAGAGGTTTTCTTCTTATTTTTTTAAGGTGTACCATAGTCAAAATTAATGGGCTTTATCCATCTTTAAGCTCTAATTTTTCTTAAGATTAAGCTTCCTGGGAAACTCATTGTAATGGCCTTTAAATTTATGTCATATTTCCTTTGTTCAGTCTAGAGAAGGACACCTTGATTGACATTCACATCAAAACTGTGTTTATGGAGATAAGGGTTGCTTTCCAATAGAGAATGAGAATACTGTTGTTGTCAAGCAAAGGGGCAAGAGGGACAATCAATACGCATGCAAAAATAATGTAACTAAATTCACCGGCTCTTGTCCCCATAGAGGGACAGCTGGTAAAGACCCAAACTAGGCCCAAAACACTTAAAATTCCACAAGCTCAGATAATGAGCTGAGGTCTTCACAGACATCATTGAAACCTAAAACTTTTGGGCCCTCTAATCTTTCCAGAAATTATTCCTGTGCTTTAAGAACAAAGGTTTTTGTTCTGTATCATTTAAGTTGTAAGCAGTTCTTATATTTCCTAAAGTGCATATTTGACCACAAACTGATAGGGAGAGGGTAAAATATAGTACCTGAGGAATGCAGCCGGGAATTCACAGGCTAGCTGCGTTCTGAGCACATGGCTTTGGCTTGTAGTGGAAGATGATTTGAGAGGTGTAAGTCTGTACACGGAAGCAAGTCAAACACCTTATCTCTTCCTTCAGTTTGCCAGCTTCCCTGTGTACTCTTAATTCTCCTCTCTCTGGGTTTTCTTTGGGGAATTTTATTATTTTATTATCTATTGGTGAGGGCCTTTATGAACACAATGGAAATAGAGATGAAAAAGAGAAAACAATTGAAAATAGTGTTTTAGAAAATGAAATTTGTAGAAGGAGCTTAGCTACCAGTCTCACAGACTGTAGGTTTTCTAGCTCCCAGGACTTGAGAAATATGTAGGACAAGGGAAGAGGATGGCTTCTGATGTGAGGGCAGGTTCATGAGCCTTGAGATAAAAGACGGTGGTAACTGGGTTTGGCAGCAGGTGTATCAAGGTAAGTCAGAAAGACAGACATTTCATACTCTCTCTTTTTGTGGATCCTATCTCTGGAGATATATTTGAATACTGAGGAATTTTTCCTTGTCAGTGGTGTGTATACATTGCACATAACATTATTAATCTCTCTAATTCATACTGTGTTGAGAATTTGCTCTTCAGTGAAAAGAGCTGCTCTATTTAGTGTCCAGGACTAAGTTTACGTATAAATTCCTTTGTAATCCTTATTTTTTTAAGATATATGTAATAACAGTGTCGCTACACATTGGTGATAGTTTCCATTTAGTAGAGCTTATGTTTGTATGCTTAAACTTTGTCATTTAATATGAAAATAATCTTGGTAATTTAGAGTTTATTCTCATATACTACATTATATTTTTTATACTTTTAAAATATATCTTAAGTACTTTTACGTGCAAATATTTGCTTTTCTCATAATTATGACTTTATAATTTTAATTACTTTTTATGAGATATTTTTTCACTTTCAGTGTCCTTCATTGTTTGAATGTTTTTTTTTAAAAAACATTATTTATTGTGTATATGTATGTCCATGGTCCATGAATGTCAGGATAACTCTCTGGAGTCAGTATTCTTCTACTCTGTGGTCCCAGGATGGAATTCAGGTTGTTAGGCTCAGTGACAAGTGTCTTCACCTGCTGAGCCGTCTCAGGGCCCCAGTGTTTACATGTCTATGACGCTTGGCCACTGCTTTTCAACACACTGGTATCAAACACACGGTCTATTTCCTCCATCTAAGTTTTTCCAACCTTCCTCATTCTGGGAATTGACTACCGGGCTTCACACGTGCTAGGCAAGCATTTTATAACCAAGCTAAATTCCAAGACTGCTAGCTAATTTTTTTTCAGTCGTAAGAAAGGTACAGTTCATTAAGATGGAACCTCTTAGAATTAGGAGCTGGAGATGGTTCAGTGGTTAAGAAGAGTATTGGCTGCTTTTCCAAAGGACCCAGGTTCAGTTCCCACACCCACCTGACAGCTCTTAATCACCCTTATCTCCATTCCTAGGGGATCTGATGCCCTCTTGTGGCCTCTGCATTCACTGTGCAGAGTGCACAGTCTAACAGGCTAACTCAATGTACTTACTATAAAAAGAAATAAAAACTTTTTTTAAGAACTAGAATTAGATACTGTGATTAAAGAGAGATTTTCATCAAGCAGGTACTTTCCAGGGTTCATATTTTATTTCTCGTCATAAACATTTCTAACCAAAATGTTCTACTCAGCAATTTCATGGTTAAATGTCTTTTAAAAATTTGTTTAGAATCACATTTTCTAAGAGGGTTATTGATGCTTGCAAATAGTCTCTTATTTTCTAGGTTTGATGTAAACATAAGGAATCGGGGATAATGAAAGTGGAGATAGGGTAGTGGGTTATGTTGATGAAAATCAGTAGAGCTGAGTAATTACAAATTATTTCCTGGTGCTGTCTCTACCAACAGACAGTATTTCGAATACTTCAAATATTTAGCAAGAATGGTAGCACATTTTCAAGCACCTGAAAACGGATCTGAAGTCGGTGGGTTGGGCTTTATTTAAAGAACTCAGCCATTGTGAACAAGAAAACCTTCTGAAACAAGGTCCAAGTTTGAACTTTAAGCTCTCAGGTAAAAGTGGTCATGAGAGTGAGTATGTGTAGGAAGTGTTAGCTCGCAGACCAGCCGTTCTGTTGTGGGGGTTCTGCTTAGTGAGTACTTTTTTTTTTTAAGCTTCTGGTCATTGGATAAGGCGTGAAAGTGAAAGCACATATACCTTTCTCTTGCTTTATGTTGTTTTGCTCATACTGTAGAAAATGATACTATGATAAACACATATTTAACTTATCTAGTCATAGGAAAGGTAGCATTTTAGATAGAGTTTAAGGTAAGCCTGCGAGTACCAGTCTTGTTGCTGGCTTCTGATTCTGGTTCCATAGATTATTGCGGGCGGTCTTTCGTAAGATACTTTTCCTTTCTGCCAGCCCTGCTTTTTTCTTCCTTCTCTCTCTCTCTCTCTCCCTCTCTCTCTCTCTCTCTCTCTCCCCATTCCCTCCCTCCCTCCCTCTCTCTTCCCCCTCCCTCTCTCCTTTATTCTCTCCCTCCTTCCTTTCTTTCTTATTGGCTTTTTGAGACAAGGTTTTACTCTGTAGCTAAAGCTGTAATTCAGGCTGGTCTCAAACTGTGGCAATTCTCCTGCCTCGGTGTCTCAGTTGCTAGAATTACGTGAAGCTCCTCTGGGACTCTAAGCACTTCACACTGCTTCCTAGCTTCACACTTTTTAGCTGTAAAATATGAGAATGTCATTAAAAAGGTGCAGTTGTTATTTGTGGATTGGGTAGAACTGGAGAGCCTTTTGTGTGTGCCTGTTTGTGGAGACCACAGGACTACCTCTAGTGGGTTTTGGGGGAGGGGGGCTGCCGTCCACTTTTTTCCCTCTAGTCAGGGTTGTTTGCTGCCTGGAACTCACCATTTAAGTTAGCTTCAGGAATCTGTCTCCACTTCTTACCTCTGGGTCTATACATGTGAGTCACCACACATGTGCACACATGCACATATAAACACCACAAGACACACAGGTAGTTGGTTTTATTGTGGTGGCAGCTTTTGTTTTTATGAATTCTGGAGCTTAAACTCATTAAACTCAGGTCCTTGTGCTTGCAGAGAAACCATTTTATTAATTGGGCAATAGACTCCAGTCTCTAGACCAGCAATTCTTATGTTAAGAGGAATAAGTCATCCTTGGGGAGACAAGGACTGCGTTTTCTTACCCCCACGTGAGTATGATCAAGTTAGTGTATTAGAGGCTGAGAGCATAATGGTGTTCCCAGAGACTGGAGGAGGGGAGCGCAGGGAGCGCAGAGTGTAAATGGTGCAGCGCTACCGCTAATAAACCCGAAGCCCTGGTACTCCAGACTACATAATGCCAGTGTGTTTTAAAGAGCTAAAGAAAGAGATTTAAATGTTCTCAGCACAGAGATAACAAACATTTGAAGAGATGATACACATTGAAACATCACATGGCCTCTCTGAAATAGGAACAATTTTTATGAGTCAGTTAGAAACTTGATATAAATTAGGGTCATGCAGATAAATTAGCATGGTCTATGTAAAGTCCCTTTATTTTGCTATTGGTGATCAATACTTTACTACTGATTCTGATTTTGTATATGAAGTAACTGATTGCTTCTCACAAAAGTTTTAGTAGGCAATTTAATATTTAAAGAATATAGGCAACAGTATTCCATTTTCCTAGAATGAACTAAATATTTAAAAGAGTGATTATTGTCTTAGATTCCTATGAGCTGGGACATTGGTTTGGATACTTTTAAGCACTTAATTAATCTTTATGCTATTCAGAATATGAAACCAGTTTGCTGATTTTTATTCCTCTATTAGAAGGACTTTTTCTAAAAAGAAAAAGAGAAAGAAAAACAAAAAGAAAAAATCGCTGCAATGTTCTTTGATGTCATTAGGACTCAGGAAAAATAATTGTTATGACTCTGAACACCCAGAGGACTCTTGTTTATACTTATTTTGAACTTACTTTAATTATACTTGCTTTATTTATACTTACTTTAATTATTAAAGTTTGTACTTTATACTTATATTTACTTTAATTATAAAAATTTGGTCTTGGTTTACAATTCTGCCTGTACTATATATGAGTGATAGTACATCTGACTTGATGTTGAGTTCTGCAGACCAGATAGCATCACTGAGGAAGAGCGCCCTTAGAGTCGGAAACTAACTGCCATTTCTTAGTTTTCACTCTGCTGTGTCGCAGCTTCTGTGCATAGTCACTTCCTACAAAGATTGAATCTTTGTAGAACAGTTTTGAGGTTCACAGCAAAACTGAGCATACAGTACAAAGGTTCTCACACGCTGGCTGCGCCTCTTCCTCCATTCTCAACGGTGCCCAGGAGAGTCACCAGTCTGGTAGATGAGCACATGGCACGTCACTGTCACTGAATGACACACTGCACAAAGATCATCTTCTTTCCACGGGTTTGAACAAATGTGTAAATGACAATGTTGTATATATGATAGTATTGTATTAAGTAATGTCACAGCCCTAAAATGTGCCAGACTCCCCTTTGTATTTGTTTTGACTGCATATCAAGTAAGAAAAACAGTAAGTTCTGCCACATTGTATTACTGTAATTTTCACTTTATGGCTTTAAGATTCAGAAAGGTTCCCAAATTTTATGATGGTTAACAATTAATTGTAAAAAAATTTGAATCACAAAAGATGCTATGTATATGTATGTACAGGTGTGTGTGTGTGAGATATTTACACATATGTTTAACAACAACTATAAAAGTAAAGGAGTTATCAATTTGAGAGTAGAGGAATGGAAGGAGGAGAAGACTTGGGATAGGCTGGAGGAACGTGTGTGTGTGTGTGTGTGTGTGTGTGTGTGTGTGAGAGAACAAATATATAAATACAACCTACTGAGTCTGTTTGTGCTGTTTGTGTGTATATGGTTTCAGGGCTGACCACGCTTTATTTGGATAACCAGTTAGGAGGCTGTCTTAGTTACTGTTTTACTGTTGTGAACAGACACCATGACCAAGGCAACTCTTAGAGAAGAAAGTGTTTAACTGGGGGCTTGTTTACAGTTTTAGCGGGTTGGTGTTTTGCCTGTATGTATGTCTATAAGGATGGCAGATCCCCTGGAACTTGTGTTACAAACAGTTGTGAGCTGGCATGTGCGTGCTAGAAATTGAACCTGGGTCCTTTGGAAGAACAAATGACTTAACTAGCAGTGAGAAGTTGGCTAGGTTACTAGTACAAGACATGATTTTCTTTCTTTTGAGTTGACCTTAATCCACTTAGCAGTTGGTTACTACCAAGATGTGAGTGCCATTTACTGCGCCTTTGGTGGGTATCTTACCATCTCAGTTGTTGTGCTGGTCCGTAGGAAGGCACCACAGCTGAGCAGGACTATTAGTTGCCTTCCTTCCTTGGCAGCTTGCATAGTGTTTTCAGGTCTGGAAGCTAGACTGTAGGAAGGAGGCTTTCAAGTTAGAGCCATCTCAAATAATCCAAGTCTTTATCCAAGGTAGGCAGTGTCTTATCTAGAATATGCAAAAAACTCAAAAAAAACAAAGACTCTAAGGAAATAAATGACTCAATTAAAAAGTGGCTAGTTATCTAAACAGAGTCCTTCAATAGAAGAAATAAAGATAGTTAAGAAATGCCACAAAAATAAAGACTTCCTTATCCTTAGCAGTTAGGGAAATGCAAATCAACACAGATTTGAGATTTCATCTGACCCCACGCAGAGTGACTAGTTAGGTCAACAAAACAACTGACAGCAAATGCTGGTGAGATTGTGGGGAAAGGGAGATCCTCACTCACCATTGGTGGGAATGCAAATTGGCATAGCCACTCTGGAAATCAGTGTGGAGAGTCCTTAGCAAGCTAAAAATAAATATCCCATATGGCCCGTCTATACTACTCTTTGGCAGATGCCCAAGGAACTGGACATCCTACTCCCAGCTACTTGCTCAACAATGTTCATTGCTGCCCTATTCAGAATAGCTAGGAAATAGAAACAACATAAATGTCCCTCAGTAGATGAATTTATAATAAAAAATGTAGTACATCTACACAATAGAATATTGTTTAGCTGTAAAGAAAAATGGAATCATAAAATTTGCAGGTAAGTGCATAGACCTAGGAAAAAATTACATTGAGTGAAGTTACCCAGACCTGGAAAGAAATACTACATGTTTTCTCTCATCTATAGTTCTTAGCTCCAAATCTAAATATAGAACAGGAGTAACCACAGAAACCAGGAAGGTAGAGACCGACCATGGCAGGAGTGCCTGGCAGGAGATTAGCAGCATTTCAAGTAATACGAAACAGGAAACAAAAATGGGAAGGGGGTCTAAGAACTCTGTCTTGGTGGCAAGAGAACCTTTATCCTCTGAAGCCATCTCAGAGGCCCTGTTGGTGCGTGTTTGATACATAAAAGTTTTGAATTTTGATGTCCAGGTTTCTTCCTTTTAGTGGTTGTGTTTCAAGTGCCATGCCTCTAAAGTTATTGCTAACCCGTGTCATACAGTTTCTGTCTGTGTTCTCTTCTATGGAACTTAAGCTGTTTTGGTTAGAGTTTTTGGTCAGTTTTAATGTACAGAATGGGATCATTCTTTTTTACATGGACATCCAGTTTCCTAGCACTATTTATTGAAAAGATTGTCCTTTCCTGACTGTCTCCTGTAAAACACAATTTGGCTGTGTTTGTGAAGATTTATTTCTGGGGTCCCTGTTTTGTACAGTGTCTTTGTATATTCATTTCTACACTGTTAAGAGCATGAAGTTCTGTGACAGATGTGGTGGTGCTTGCTTCCAGTCTTGGCACTTGGGAGGCACCAAGGCAGAATGATGGCTTCTAGTTTGCATAGTGAGTTCCGTTCCCGTCAGAGCTACATAAAAAGACCCTGCCCTGTATATTCATACAGCAACAAAATACTGTCTTCTCTTTTGATTTATTTCTTAAAACTTAGGATATTAGAAATATATTGTTTCCAAATATTTGGAGATTCTCATGATATCTTTGCTACTGATTCTAAATTTGATTCTATCAGTTAGAATATATTTTGTTCCACGCTGTTACTTTTTTATTGTATATGTATTAAGTACACAGTTTCTTAAAAGAATAAAGATCATACCGTCTAGTACTGAAAAAATAGTATAGTTATATAAAATAACATAAAGACTTGTTATATATTCAGTAAGCTGAATATTTTACAGTTCACTTATTTGAAAGCATAGAATTGATACAGGATGTAAGCCATTAACTATTGCTTCATGGCCTTAAAAAACAATTTTATTAGTGCTGCTTATGTGATGAGCGAAGAAAACTACTCCTGTGACCGTCATGTCTTAGTGACACAATTCAATGGTGACCTTTTTACATTATGGAAAAGAAAACAAATTTTAAGTATTGATCATTTTAGAAGTACTGCCTGAACATTTAAATATGCATTCCTTCCCCCAATCTATTCTAATGCAGTTTATGAACGATTAAATTAAGCTTCAGAAGTTAAACTTTTAGCATTGACATAGTCAAGCTATAAAAGGAACCCGGACTGGATTCTGACAGCTTTTCTTTCTTACATAGAACACCATCTATTAGAAATGAGGATCAGTTACAAAGACAAGGCCAGGATACCATGAAATGAATTAAAAAGGGATGAAAAGTGATAGGAAAGAAGAGTAAGCTCACCACAGCAAAGCACAGCAGTTTGGTGGAAAATACAAGGTATTTTGTATGGTTTAAGTTCCCTTAACATTTATTGAGACTTGTATTTATAGTATAGAGTATTTAGTATGTTGGTAAATGTTTTATATCCCCTGAAAAACAATGTATATTCTATTGTTGTTGGGTGGAATATTATTTAAGTGTGGTCAATTCTGTCCTTACTGGCTTTGCCTACTAGATCTGTCAGTTACTGACAGGCGTTGTCAGTACAGTACTATTATTATAGGCAAATGTGAGAGATTTGTTTCTGGTCTTCTTATTCTGTACATTTTGGTATGTTGTGTATTCATTTCCAGCAAATGCTATTTGTTAGATCAACAAAAGTAAAAGTGAAGTTTATGATTTGAACCATTGTCATTTCTACAGAATTTCACAGTTCTTACAAGGTAGGCCTGTTGATGACAAATCCCTTCAGTTTTTGTTTGTAGAAGTCTGTTCTCCCTCATTTTGAAGGATAGATAATTGACCTAAATGCACAATTGTAGCTTGGCAGATTTTGTCTGAATGATTTAAACATTTCACTTTATATTCTTTTTATGTGGTTGGAAGAGAATCTTGATGTAATTCTTATCCTAGCTCCTCCTCTCTCTGGCTTATTTGGCTGTTTTTTTTTTCCTCTTTGTTTCATTTTCTTGCAGTTTGAGTGTCTGCCCAAGGAGACGTTTGCATGTCCTCCCTGCTTGGTGCCCTCCGCATTTTCTGAATTTGTGGTTTAGTGTTGATCCTGTTTATTTTTTATCCGTCTCCCCCTCTTCCCAGATCTCTGTTTGGCTTCATCTTTTACTATATTTGGAAACCAACTAGTTCTTGCCTCCTCCACTGCAGCTGCTTTGGTCCATGTTGTCTTGGGTGCTTGTGGTCGCCTTCATTCTTCTTCCTGCCTTTGCCCTTTATCTATTTCATAGCTAGAGGAAGCTTGTCATCCTCTCTGCTCAGTCATCTAGTAGCTTCCTGTCTCATGCCAAGCTAACAGCCAAAGTCCTTGCCCTGGCCTGAAAGTCTGGATTTAGCTCTGTTTAGAATCTCCTAGTAATTAATCCCTATTGCTCTCCCGTTTTAGGGCCCCCTTTTTCTTATGGAAGTTGCCAGTCTCCTGGAGGCCTTGCTGCCCCGCTCTTTTGCACACCTCTGTTCTTTAGTTTCCCCTAGCCCTTACACAGTCAAACACTGCTTGTGAAAACTGAAACCACACGCTCCGTGAACTCCTTTCCCCATTTGTTGCTTCATTATTCTCCAAAGTGTGTGTGTGTTTGCTGTTTATATTACTGGGGATGCAAGCCAGGGCCCTGAGTATGCATACCCCATCTCCTCACTGAAGCACTTTGCCAGCAGAGAAGAACATGGTACATTGAAGAAAAAGAAAGAAAGCTAAATATGCTGGACTGTTGAGAACAGAGAGGGCGCACTGTAAGATAAAGGTGGAATTTAGAGCTCAAATTAATACTGCCTCTTAGGCCTTATTAGCATTTCCATTCATATTTAAGGGTAATGGTGGTCACTAATAAATCATAGTACTCCCTTGCAGGGTTATATGGAAGTAGTTACTACAGTGACTGATTTGTCATGGTATGAAAATCATCCCAGCTACTGTGTGGTGAATAGACTGGAGGGGGTATATTAATTACTTTTCTTTCTTTCTTTTTTTTTCTTTTTTTTTTTCCTATGATAAAACATTGTGACCAAAGCAACTTATAAGAGAAAGCGTTTAATTGGGCTTAGAGTTTCGGAGGGTTGGAGTCCACCATGACAGAGCCGTGTGGTAACAAGCAGCAGGCATGTTGGCTAGACCAGCACTGAGGACTCACATCTCACACAGAAAGAGTGCACTAGGGATAGAGAGGTTTTGGAAGCCTCACATTTTGATCCTGTAACATGCTTGCCTCCAACAGGACCGCACCTAATCCTTCCCAAACCGGGTCTACCGACTGGGGACCCTGTATTCAACCATAGGAGCCTACAATGGTCATTCTAATTAAAACCATCACAGGGAAAAGATTGAGGTTGCTGCAGTCAGATGACAGTTGGTTCCAGTGATTGAGGTGTCAGTTTTTGGCAGGTTGTTGATGACCGTTTGAAAAGAATGTTGGAGCAGTAAACCTTCAATGAAATCTATTTATAAACATCCTTAATTAGCAATTTTTATCTCCTAATCGTCAGCATGAGCTTTCTAATTTTATACAATCTTTTGATTCTCCTTTGAGAAAATAGAATGTCTGGTGTAATGTAGATCTTTAATATACATCCTAGAAAGTTCTGTGTCTTTTACATGTTTTTTAACATGTAGCACAAAATCAAGCATCTCTAATTACTCTTATTTAACTTTCATTTACATTAGAGCTAGACTTTGGTTTTGTTTTCACATTCCAGTTTCAGACTGTTAAACCATATATAATGAAGTGTTGACAGGAAGTATGACTTGAGTTCTGCGAAGAGTGGCGGTTCTCTAGTGTGTAGGATAGAACAGATGTGAGGTCATCTCCAAAGGAGAAGAGAACACATACTCACTGGCTGCGACTCACTGGGGGAAAGGAGGGCAGTCCTGCCCAACCACCATGATCTTCAGCACAGCAAACCAGGATCTTGAGTTATTCAGAGCACTTGTGGGTACAAGAGAGAAAGCAGCTTCCAGCTGACTTAGTAATTAATCTGAATGACTACTGAAGTGCCCCATTTGTGATCTTCAGAGTGACTGTCGGTGTGGGGAACATTGTGTTCCTTGTTGTTACACAGTGCACTAAGGCTGGGAAGTGTTGTTCTTACCACACACTACTGTGTGCTACCCCTAGAAGCCTCCCTGTACATTTGTACAAGTCTGCTCTGTTTCTAATTGCTGCCATGTTGAGGTCATCTTTTGTACTACATGTTTTCACAACACCACCACCAAATGCACAGTCAAGGATAATCAGAGAACCTAGAGTACACCCTAAAGTGCCTCTTGCCTAATTGCCATTCATTTGGCATGAACCAGGCCTTTTTTGGGGTTTCTTTCCATCCACAGTGAAGACCATTCATTTTCTCCAGTGTAGCCCTTGCTGTACAACATCCTCCAATGGAAAAGAACCCACATCTGCCCTGGGTTTTAGTACCTCCAGTTGGCAAAATAAACTTTTCCATATCCCGAAGATGTTTTGGATCCACATTGACATGCAGAGACAGGGGATCATGTCAGTTAGCCCAACGCCAGCCAAATCAGCCTGCAAGCAATCTAGTTTTTTGTTTGTTTGTTTGTTTTGTTTTGTTTTCCAGCTTCAAAGAAACTAACCATGTTCCCTGGTTTTGTTGCCACTTCCTTTGTCACCCTCCATACTGTGGCAGCAAACTGCCTTTGACTTCCCAGCATCACCTCAGGCCAGGGGCACTTCAATTCAAGACCACTTCAGTACCTTTCAATTTAAGGTTAAGAATCTGTATCCTAGAGCTGCCTCGTAATTTAAGGTTCCTACATTGATAATGTTGCTGAATATTATGTATATATTATCTTATTTGTTGTTCACACCAATGTTGCTAAACTGGTAAAGATGAATCATTTTTCTTATTTTCCAGCCCCATTTTTAATTTGATTCTAAAGGCTTCCTAGGTTATTGAACTAGGAACTCAGTGGGAAAGGTCATAGACATTAGTGTTCGATAAAATCTAGCTTTGACTCCAGCCTTAATTATTTCATGCAGTAAAGATTTATTGAACATCTACCATTCCCAACTATTGTTTGGAGTGCTAGGATGGTGTCTTTCTTTATATTTTTAGGGAGGAGATATTAACCTTGAAGCTGCTAAAAACTAAAATACATTTTTAGTAGGCAGCTTGAAAAAATTGTTTCCTTGCCTTCCTGTGGCCTCCCTCCTCCAGTTTATTTCCCGATCCCATTTTACATGGTGCTTCTACGGCTCGCTCTTGCGATACAAATGTTCTAGGTTCTTAGGATATCATAGGAGACCACACTTGTGGGACTGGAGAGATGGCTAAGTTGCCAGTCGTGCTTGCTGCTATTGTAGAGAACCAGAGTTCAGTTCCCAGCACCCACGTCAGCTGGCTTATAACTACCTGTCACTCTAGCTTCAGCGGATTCAGCACTCTCTTCTGGCTTCTGTGGGCATCAGCACACACGTGCCATACACTCATACAGACACATAAATACTATGTGGTTTCCCTCCCCTCACTTGACTTGTCATAGTAAAAGCTCACTAGCTTACTCCAAGGCTCTTGAATCTGCTCCACCCCCCCCCCCACCCCCCAAAGTCTACACCTATTATACTCTACTCCTGCTTCCTTCCGCTCCTGGCCTTCAAGTCATACTTATAAGACACAGTGATATATACTCTTTACCCCTCCATCTCCTTCCAGAGGTGAACCTGTGCATAAATACAAGTTTATGTACATGCGTGTATGCGTAGAGGCAAGTTGGCATGTTAGCCAGTGAACTCTGAAATCAAATTGATTGCATTTGAATCATGCCTTTTCTTTCTAGATATGGACCCTTTAGCATATTATGGTTCCTACCTCTTAAGCTGAGTGTGACTTCCTCCTTCCTAGCTGACACTGGGGATTGAACAGTGGCCTTGCCTACACCAAGCAGATATATTGTCACCAAGCTATGCCCTCAGCCCTTTTATTATGAGTTATCTATACTAAGCATTCAGGAAATGTAGGCTGATATTATCTGTTGTTAGTATGTAACAAAACAAAATATATTGAAAAGTTAATGTCATTTAAACACTAGAGACAGGTTGGGTTATGGCTTCCTAGTTATTTTATGCCTAGGTCATGTAACCCAAGTAAAACACTTTTGTGGTTTCCCTTTCTAACGGGGACAATAATATGTTTTAAATTTTTCAATGACTTAAAAACTTTGTAAATGACAAATGCTATATAAAGTTCACTTGCTGCTGGTCATGTGGTTTCACTTTTCAAGGTCAAAACATTTTGGCTGAATAGAAGAAATGAAGTCTATTAAACAATATATTTCTGGGTGTAGTAGTTCTTGACTGCATCTCTAGCACTCAGGAGGCCAGAGCTCAGTTTAGGATCAAGCTGTACCTGCATCAAAAGATAATAAATAGACAAATCTATCAGAAACTTTGTAATAGTGATCTTTTTTCCCCCAAATGACTCGAAATTCAAGCTTCTTTATTTAAGATTATAAATATGTAGCTTATTTGGCAATCCTGCTAAGGGACAAAATTAGAGTAAATAAACTCCCATTTATGGAAGTCTATCTGCCAGTGGATTCCAGAATTGGACACATTTAGCTGTGCTTAGCAGAATTTAGTTAACCTGGTCAAGTGAATCTTTTAAAAATATTTTTTAAAATGTTTTGGTCAACCTTGAACGTATTCTTAAATTTTTTTAGACTGAGGATTGGGGAGGTGACTCAGTAAAGTGCCTACCCTGTAGTCTTGAGGACCAGAATTGGATCCCCAGCATCCATGTAAAAAGCTAGGCCTATACAAGTACCGCTGTAGTCCAAATTGGGGAATCAGAAGTAAGATCCCAAGAGTTCATTGGCCAGCTAATCTTGCCTAACCAATAAGCTCCAGGTTCGGAGAGAGCCTGTCTCAGAACATGTGGTAGAAGACACCCAGCATTAACCTGTTTACATACGCATGTGTTCCGGCACACTAAACATACAAGGGCTTTTCAGCCTGGTTTATAAATGTCTTGTTTGGCAGTAGGTGTCCCATCTCCATGTCTATCACTCAGCCATTCACTTTGTGATAATTTCCTATGTTGCTAAACAGGATACAGGTATTCACTAGTCTTTGATAGCATGGATCCAAGAGCACATATTATCCCCAAAGGCAGAGTACAGGATATCTTTAGATATGGTACTGTTCTCCCTTCTGTTAATTAGAGGCATTCCCAGTACTAGACACTTAGAAGGAAAAGTTACAGTCATAGACACTTTGACAAAGATCACCCCTTCAGGATGAATGATAAATCAGTTAAATATGAGAAGCAAGTTTTACTTCAGAGTAGTAATTTGATTTAATGTAAAAAGTACATTTGAGATTTCATTTTAAAAGTATTTTGTTTCTAGAAAACAGCCCAGTCTGGTGATTTAATTATGCAATACATAACCTTGATCACCCACTGCAATGTGAAGTACTGCATTAATAGGTGATACGTTTTAACATATGAAAACAAGGCATAAAAGAAATAATAGAGTTTCTTTCTGTTCTCCTGCCGGAGTCATATCTAAACTGTGACAGGCAGCTATGCCCCTGGCCCTTCTTTTTCTTCTTCTTCTTCTTTTCAAGTTATTAAATCCATCTCAGTGTTATTGGAGGTTGCCAGCTTGTCTGCAGGTTTAGTGTTGCACACTGGTAAACCTCATCATCCAGAAGGTTGAAGCCAGCCAAGGATATGTTGCAAGTCATTTCAGACAAGCAAACAAACCAACAATGACAAAACCAGTCTTGCCAACTCACTTGCTTCATAGCATGAACATTCATAGTAGGAAAAACATGCTTGCTAAAGTTATCTCATAAAAACGTTTTCTTAGTTGTTTTTCAGGGATAAAAAACTCCAGAACGACAAATTTCTCCCTAAATTAGAATTTATATTACTTGATTTAAAATAAAAAAAACAAAAACTGTTATTTTAGGCCTATGGATATGACACAACTTTCAGCACATCTTTACCGGCTCCTCTAATTTTAATCTAGAATTAGCTATTAAAAACAATGCCATAAGATTGCTTTGTTTAAGAATGAGATTAAAAGTTTTGCTTTCCTCTCTGAGACAGGGTCTCACCATGGGACACAGGTTGAGGCCAGAGGGCAGTCTCAGGTATTAGCTCTCACCTTGTCCCTTGCTTCAAGCAAGATCTCTCATTGTTTGTCTCTGAGCAGGCTACACCAGGTGAGATGGCTCACAGTCTTCCAGGATTCTCCTCTTTCTGCCCTCTATCCTACTGTGGAAGTATTGGGATTATAGACGGATACATTCCTATATGCATTTTTATATGGACTCTGAGCATTGAAACACACAGCAAGCACTTTGCCATTAAGCCTGTTCCCTCAGCCCTAGAATGTGTGTTTTATAGAAGTAGCATGCTAGAATCTAAGGATAACGGTTAGTGTTAACTGAGGGGGAAGATAAAAAGTGTTTCAGGAAAAACAAGTAGTTGTGTTTTTGTACAATCCCTTGGTAAAGCAAGCATGTCAGTATTAGGGACTGAAGAGAGACCGGGGGCTTGGCAACGAGTAGGAGTCCAGAGCAAGAATGAGTACAAAGGGGTTAGTTATTAAGAGCTTTGAAGACTTGTTCTTGGGTTTAATCTTACCCAAGAACTAAAAGAAACCATTTGATTCCCTAAGGAGGATAGTAACTCTCATAGTCTCTTCTCTGCTGTGTGATAAAACAATGACCAAAAGCAACATGGGAGGAAAAGGTTTATTTTGTTTTACGCTTTCAGGTCACAGTCCATTAATGAGGGAAATCATGGCAGGAGCTCAAGGTGGGAATCTGGAGGCAGGACACTCATTGCAGCATTGCCTTCCACCAGAGAACTCACAACCAATGATTTACCCCAAACAAAAAACTGGGACTGTTTATCACTAATTGGATATCCTAAAAAAAGATTACAGAAGGTAAAGTTTAGAGATAAATAATCCTTGATTCTTAAAGAGTGCGTTATTAGAGAAGGGGCCAAACATGGTGGCATGTGTCTATAACCACAGCATTTGGGTACTGGAGCAGAAGAATTGCTATGAGTAGGTCAGCCTACACTACAGAACAAAATCTAGTCTCAAAAAACAAAAACAATCATGAACACTCTAGCAGTTCATGGTTGCTGAGGAAGAAAGAGACTTTCTTCAGTGGTGTAGCCCACTTCTGTGCCCCTGCAGCCGGTCCTAACTACACTCAGTGGGTTGCAAAAAGTAATAACGATAAAAAAGGGGGTGGACAAAAATATCAGAGAGAGAGAGAGAGAGAGAGAGAGAGAGAGAGAGAGAGAGAGAGATTGTATTAGGGTTCTCTAGAGGAATAAAACTAATAGAATGAATATATATTACAAAAGAGACTCACGAGATCGGTTTATATGAATACATGGTGCGTAGTCCAGCTGTGTCTGCTTAGGTACTGGAGAGGGTGAGGGCCTTATAGCTGATCAATTTATAAGGGTTGACCCAACTTGTCACTGAAGGTCTAGAAGATTCCTGGAGAGCCACTGGTCTTCAGTCCTTTTAGAAGTCCAAGAGCCTGAGTTCTAATGCCAGTGAAAGATGGCAGCAGCAGAGTCTGTGCACCCACCAGCAAGGGCCAAAGGCAAGCAGATAAAAAGCAACAGTTTTGGACCTCCTTATATCTGAGCCCTGCTGGCATGTACTACCCACTCGAAGGGAGGGAGGATTTCTCCCTTACTTAGTCCTTCTAGGAAATTACCCTGGACCTACCCAGTGGTGTGTCTCTTAGTTGATTACAGACCCAGTCAAGTTGACAACCAAGATTAACTGTCACAATACTAATTTTTTGGTTAGTGAATAAATTCAATGGTAAATTATTTTATTGTTATTATAATATAGTAGAGCTTCAAGACCGCTTGCCAAACTCAACAGAAATTTTACTGTTAGCTTTGGAAATCTTTAACTTGAATATTTAGAAAATTCTAAGGATTTAATCAGTGAATTAACTATCATTCAACTGGTGTTTGTCTGTTTGGCAGGACCTTACCTTGGCTAGCTTGGGACTGGCTGTGTAGACCAGGTGGTCTCTAATCTACCTTCTTCTACCTTCTAATTGCTGGGACTAAAGATATATGCCACCACACCCAGCCTCTTGTTAAAGTTTTTGACAAAGATTTATTTAGATGATACAGATGGATAAATTTCTTTGAAACAGTATAATTTGTGTTTCTAGTTAATATGTATATAAGGAAAATGCAGAGAAAAGCTTTGAACCCAAGGATCATTGGAAACTGCTAAGAGTGCTATACCTGCACTAAAAAGGGTTGACACTGGGCATAAGTTACAATTTAGTCCTTATAGTAGACCCTACCTTCAGCCGTACAGCTTGCAGAAGATGTAGGTGCCCTTCCTGCGCCAGCTTCTTAGGAGGACTGAGTTAGCAGAGCTCCAGATTGCACAGGTGCAGACCCACAGACCAGAGTCTGAAGTACCACTGTGCCCAGCACTTTGGAGGAGGGATTCTTAACCTGTATCACTTTGCAACTAGGCACTTTTATCATAGTATCCAAAACCAAAAATGAACAGGCAGCCTCCAATATACAGGAAAATACTCGAGTAACTTAATTGTAGATTAAGGTAATAATGACCACTTTGGTTTTGGTTTGGGGTTTGTTTGTTTGTTTGTTTATTTTGGTAAAGCTAGTAACTTCCAGTAGTGTTAAGCAACCATGGCATACTTTTGAGGTGGTTAGATGTTTGTTTGTTTGTTTGTATAGTCCTGGGTATTGAACCCAGTATTTTGTGAATAGTATGCAGATTACCTTGCCATCAAGCTATATCCTAAGCACAAAGTGTATAAAAAGACTAAGAGCTGTACTGGCTGGTGTTGTGTGTCAACTTGACACAAGCTGGAGTTATCACAGAGAATGGAGCTTCAGTTGAGAAAATGCCTCTATGAGAGACAGATGTAAGGCATTTTCTCAGTTAGTGATCAAGGGCGGAGGGTCCCTTGTGGGTGGTACCATCTGTGGGCTGGTAGTCTTGGGCTCTGTAAGAAAGCAGGCTGAGCAAGCCAGGAGAAGCAAGTCAGTAAGGAGCATCCCTCCATGGCCTCTGCCTCTCAGCTCCTGCTTCCTGCCCTGCTTGAGTTCCAGTCCTGACTTCCTTTGGTGATGAACAGCAATTGGAAGTGTAAGCTGAATAAACCCTTTCCTCCCCAACTTGCTTCTTGGTCATGACGTTTGTGCAGGAATAGAAACCCTGACTAAGACAAGAGGCAAAGGCTTTTACAGAGCAAACCAGAGCAGTAACAGAAACATGTTTTCAAAGAAGACTGTTTAGTGCAGAGGGATACATATAGAGGCTGAGAAAGAAAAACAGAAAGGAAAAAAAAATCCCTGTTCAAATGCTTGAAGTCTAGAAATGGAGGAGGAATTCTCTTTGTTGTATTTATAGCAGTGGACAGAACTGAAGCCAGCTAGTGGCCACTACGAGACCCAGAGCAATGGAGAAAGAACTTCTAACAGCTCAGCGGCCCAGAAGTGGGTGGAGTTTTGTGTGCAGTAGTGTTTGAGGGAGGCCCCATGACCCCACGTAGTTCTGGTGGCCGGTGATTAAAGAAGTTCTTATGTTTTAATATTTCAGCGGGAAATGCAAACAAAACAAAAAACCCAACCCCGAACAGCTCTTTGTTTACCACATCTAAGTTAAGTATATTATTTTCTAGGTTTTGTATTTGTCAGTATTGACTGGGGTCAGGGTTTCCTTTCATTGTGTTGTGATGACTGATATCTTTTGCACTGTTCCTGATACCTTTGTTTACCACTCTCTTATCATTTGTGAGGGTGCAGTGAAATCACTGAACTGGACCACTCTGTGGATAGAAAGAAAGGTTTAATGGGGGAACAAACTGCCAGTCTGCCTTCAAGAATAGTGGTTTGCTGGAAAGCAAGTGGATTCTATATGGTAGTTAGCAGGGTGGAGGGAATCTTTAACCTGATGAAGGCTAGTAGATGCTCTTGTCTGAAGTAGTTGACCATTGCAGGAAGATAAAGGAGGTCGTGGTTTTCCTGGTAAATAGAAACCTGCCTTACAGAGACTCCTGAGGAATGCTTACTTTAAGCTTCTGTTTACCCAATATAGCAATCCTGTTTACTTGTCAGAATCCTTCTATTTAGGACATTGTCGCTAGCATTGCCATTTTGGGGGCCTGATTTGGAGTTGACATTGTTGATTTTTCAGTTTCTGAGTCTTGTTGAATGATCTTCCTTCTCTGTCTCTCTGTCTGTCTGTCTCTGTCTCTCTCTCTCTCTGTGTGTGTGTGTGTGTGTGTGTGTGTGTGTGTGTAGGATGCAACTGTGCTTAAATGTGTTAAAGTCAGAGGTTGATGCCAGATGTCTGTGTTTATTGTTCTCCACCTTATATAGAGGGGGCTTGGAATTCACTGTTTGTAGGACCCGTTGGTCAAGCAGCCCTTAGAATTTGCCTCTATCCCCACCATAGCTCCCCTTCTGCCTGTCCTCACCTCACTCGTCCTGGAGTTACAGGTATGTGCCACCAGACCCACACCATCATATTTGGCTTTTTACTTGGGTGCTCTGGGAAACTAAGCTTAGGTCCTCTTGCTTGTGCAGCACCCACTGTATACTGAGCCATTCCTTGGCACCTTTCCTAGTGATTTCAAAAGTATTTTCATCTGATTTGTTGACATATTTTCCATAGTTGTTTAAACTTGAAGTTTTACCATGTATAGAGAGAAATACTCATCATTACCTTTTTTTCCCAAGCAAAAGAAAGACTTTTATATAACAGAGCCGGTCCTCAGACGATCAGTAATTCGTTGTTAATGATCGAAGCCTTCATGATTCAGTGTCACCTCTCAAATATACTCTTACGATACAACTTTGGGGATTACGTTTCCAACACGTGAGATTGGCAGACACTCAAATCACAGCACTCTCCTAATGTGTGTTCCCTATCTCTGCTTTTCTTCTACTCTGGTCTCAGTATATAGACTGAGTAACTTACTCTTAGTTTAAACCGCGCTTTTTTCTTCATCCTGTTGATTACCTTTTTATATAGATAATCAGGTTTTTAAATAAATCTCTACTAGATCTTTTTTATAAACAGTTTAACCCCAAAAAGTCTTTAAACATTTATTTTGGCAGTTTCTCACAGGTCTCTCAACTGTTTCTTTAGGTTTTATTATTCTCTTAAATGTTTTTGTCTCTTATATAGTTTTCTCAGATCTGTGGTTATCTTTTCTCATCCAGTAAGCCACGCCTCCACCTGTTATGAGCTTGCTTAACATTAGCCCCTCTGACTCATCTGTCTCTAACCCCTGTCCCGGGGGTCCGTTCCCTTCCTCTGGTTCCCGTGGGTACTGCGTGCATAGAGTGCACAGACACATGCACAGGCAAACACCCTTACACAGAAAATAAAACTAAATCTTTTTTTAAAAATGAGGATAATTGGGATACAACTGGGGATACTAAGAATGTTGTGTGGATTAAAGATATTAGCACATGTTAGCACATGCTAGCACATTAGCACAGGCTAGACTGTAGGCAGACAGTAATCCGTTGCATTAGTATTTTTCTTTTATGTTCTAACACTTCTACCCTTTTCTTGCTCAGTCCTCCAGATCTATTAGTATTTCTTCTGATAAACTGGAGCAAGGCTTTTGTTTGCTTTATTAGGGTATATACAGTCTGACGAAATACAGTTGGCATGCTGTACCTTAGTTTCTGCATTCAGAGCTTCAGTCAGCCATGAATAAAAAAGTATTTCTGTACTGAGCATGTGCTTTTTTTTTATTATATCATATTTTAAATGACTTGTAATGGTAATTTTTGTAATATTTACATTTTCTTAAAGCTGGTCATAACATTAATATTATCAGGTGTTACAGGTAATCTAGAAATGATTTAAAGTATATAGTTTACATGCAGATGTTGTGGTATATAAGGAACTTGAGCATCTGGATTTTGGTACATGGTGAGCTTGAGAAGAGTTCTGAGACCCACTCCTCCACTTACAGCACATGGCTCTGTATAGATACACTGCCTTCCCAGGTGTACTAGTCCAGAGAGTTTTAGAGACTACAGGAGAGGAGGGCTTCAGGATGCTTTCAGTGAAGTAATAAATAGTTACATAGTTTCACATCAGAAACCTGCATTTTTCATTGTTAGAGCATTAAGATGGTTGTCTGTTTTAGAAAGTTCAATCTTGTCATGGTTTCTGTGTCCACTTCCTCCTCCCTGGAACATGTTGTGGCCACTTGCCAGAGTTTTGTTCTGTCTGTTTTACAGTACTGAGAAGCCAGTAGCTGCATGTCAAGTGTTCAACCAGTCAGCTCCAGCCTCTGCTTTAAAATAGTGGCTCGGATGTGGTGGTGCACACCTTTAATCACAGCGCTTGGGAGACAGAGGCAGGTGGATCTCTGAGTTTGAGAAGAGTTGGCCTACATAATGAGTTTCAGGACAGCCAGGCCTACCTAATGCAGAGACCCTGTTTCAAAAATAAGTAAATAAATGGTATTGTTGCTATCAGGAAATACTTAAGCATGTGGTGGAGTGTGGTGGCACACATTTTTAATCTCAGGAATCCAGAGGCAGAGGCAGGCAGATCTCTGTGTTGAAGGCTAGCCTTGTCTACATAGTTTGGACCATGTCTGCCAGGGCTACATAGTGAGACTGTTGATGAGTGAGTGACTGAATGAGGTTATGGGTAAAGGCAGTTGCTAGGAGAGCACCTCTGGGGTTTCCACTGTTCCAGTTTAACTCAAATGTCTAAAATTTCCCATCCTAGTCAAACACCTGGTTTCCTTTAGTGAGTTGTGTATTTTAGGTTCTATTTTGTCTGTAGTTCTTTAGTTTATGTGTTTTTAAAACACAGAAAACTAATTTAGGGCTTATTTGCTTTGTAGAGACAAGCAAATTATGTTACTTTGTAAAACTAATTTTGTGGAAGGAAAAGTGAAGAAAAAAAGTTTAGAACTTCAATCATAACATTAAGAAGTCAAAGTTGACTTAAAATTGTCTAACTAGAGTGTTGTGTCTGTCATTTGTCAGCAGTCTCAGCCAAAGTTTGATGCTTTCTGCTGCTGTTGGGAGCACAGGACACAAGATCTCCATAAAGACAGTTTGCTTGGAAGATAGAGTGTTTCCTTACTTGGCAGTGATATGTTAGAAGTAACTCCCTTTAGAAGGAAAATATTAGCTCCTGCTACTCTTACTGATAATTTATATGTATGTGCTTGCTGTACAAGCTGTTTTATTATTTTGGTAGGTGTGCTTCTATGTATGTATATTCACAACCCATGTTATAAACATACAGTATGTGAAAAATGACCTTGAAAGTTGGTTATATTAACCATTTTTTTAAGGAGCAGAGGCTGAATATTCTGTTGTTGGATAATCCCCCCCCCAAGTAAGTTGATCATCTCTGAATTCTTTCCCTAATTCTTGTTTCCCTAGATGATTTGGAGTCATTTGGGGAATATGAACAAGCTCACTGTTTTCTGTATTGTGACTATCTCATGAGAGATACATACTTGAATTTAGAGTACTGGTGAGTTCACATAATGATTGCAGTCTCCTGGGAGGCCTGGATCAGGACAGAACAGTCTTTGTGCAGGAAGCAGTATGCTCTTGTATGTAACCATCAGCATTGTTCTCAGGTAAATGAGAGAACCACCTAATACATATGTAGGATACCTACACAAGTTTGTCAAGCAAAAACTTACCAGACCTCACCTGTTTCCTGGGTCTCTGATATCAGGGAGTTATTTTCAAGTCCTCTTCTTAGCTTTCCTCTTTTCACTGAATGTTCCTCAGTCGATTTTATATACTGCTGTGGTTTAAATTGCTACCATTTTTCCAGACCCTTTCAAACTTGAGTTTTAAAAATAGCTATCAAATTCTGTTACGTGCTTTCCCCACAGGAATCTCAAATTTCCTCAAGCATTGAACCTGCTTCAGTTGCAGGTGCCTTATCAGCCACTTTTTTGCTCAAACTAGATACCTAGAAGTTATGTTTACCTTTCTTCTTTCTCCTTAACAGTTATCTCTCGTCAGTTAGAGTCCTGAACCTTCAGAAGAGCTCAGCCCCCTCTCAGCCGAATGCTGCTGTAGAGATCTGTAGAGATCTCCATCTGGTCTCACTGAACTGCCGATGTGGCTTCCTAACTCTTTTATTGCTCATCTGTCCTTTGATCAGTCCATGTTATAAAAATAGAATGTAACCATAATAACATGAAGAAAAATCACTGTGTCAGGGCTGGAGAGATGTTCAGAGCTTAAAAGCACTAACTGCTCTTGCAGATGACCCAGGTTTGATTCAAATATCTGTAACTCCAGTTTCAGGGGATCTGGTGCTCAACTCTGGCCTCTGTGGGCACCGGGCGCACATTTGGTGCACAGGCATGCAAGCTAGCAGAACACGCATGAGTTTAAAAGAAACAAACAACTGTTTACTATTTGGGTAACTACGTAAGATGTAAACTGTAATAGGGCAGGTGTTTTTGCAAGCACAAGTCTATGCTCAGCTTGACATTCCATAACTTTTTCTTTGTGTGACAGGATTTCACTATGTAGCCCTGGCTGTATCAAGTTCACTATGTAGATCAGGCTGGCCTCAAACTCACAGAGATCTGCCACTTGAGTGCTGGGTTAAAGGTGTGAACTACCTCACCAGCCATAGTATGTTTTTTTTGTTTTGGTTTGGTTTTTTTTGTTGTTGTTGTTTTGATATGGTTTGGTTTGGTTTTTAGTTTTTAGCCCTATACTGAAAAACACGAGGAATATCAATCACTAAAGGAGGTTATTAGATTTTTCTGCCAATGTATCAAATTTTTGAGGTGTCTAGTGGATGCTTGCTGTTTCACCAAGAGGTAACCCTATTTTCTGTCACTATGTAAACCAAGACTGCAGCAGCATGTTTTCTTTTCTCTCATATTGTCTTCTTTGCTTTATTTCATGTAATTCAGTTTCCATGCTTGGTAGTCCTTTTGATAGATTTCTAAGAAGCATATTTTCAAGTGAATTGCTCTTGATAGTACGTGGAATTTAATCATGCTGAGAAAAACCAGTGTCTGTATAGACCAGAAGACTAGGTATACTGACAATTATACATCCACTCCCTGGTTAGTCATTCAGTGAGAGCTTGGCTTACTATTGGTCCCAAACTTAAGTGATTCCTCTGAAGATTTCTGGAATTGTCGGAGCCTAGCTCCCTTTCCTCTGGTGTATTTCCAGAGCTGCCTGAATTCTTGCTCCCTGTAGCACAGCTTGAAAAGTATCTTCAGATAGAAAGCCAAGCAGCTGTGAGTACATTATGTCTTTCTTATCTACACATTTCCGTCCTCATTGTTGATTTTCTCCTGTCTAAAATAACTACCTCATTTCCCCCAGTGTTGTAGCAGTGTTCTATAGGGTAGAAAGTCTTACCTTTGTTATTCCATATTGACCATTGGAAATTATTTTCTGGCTTTTACTTTGTCAGATAAGCTTCTAATCCGTTTACTTTTTGCAGCTCTTTGGGTCTTAGGCAGTGCTTACTAACCCTGCTGGGGCACGGTAACAGTGTCCTTTCACTATTTGTAGCCTAAGAATTTTCAAGCTGATATTTTACTCCGCTCAGTTATAAAATAACAATGAATAAAATATTACATAAGTACTATATGTTTTGGACAAGTAAAGTAACATGTCGATTATATTAAAGCTCATATGTAGCTCCAGATTATAGCTTTGCAAATAATCAGGGCCATGGTTATATTTTTACAATGATGTTGATTTTAATGCCTTGTTTTCTGATCACTCTTCAAAGTAACATGTACAGACTTAACGACTGATAGCTAGTCAGAGATCATCTTCAGTAAATTCAAGAGTCTGGGACTGGTCCTATAAAGCAATAGCTTTATTGAAAACTGTATGATTTTTGATTTTTGCCCAATAGCCTCTGTTTTGGCTAGATAATGTCAATGGAAAAAATTAAAAAGCAAAACCCTGTATTTGCTGCTACATTCTTAAGTTCTTTTGAAAGTTTGTGAGTTTTTATTTCTTACGTTCTTAAGTTCTTTTGAAAGTTTGTGAGTTTTTATTTATTTTTTGTTTTTCAGGGTGTCAATATTTAAACAGAGCACATCATGCGTGAGTACAAGCTAGTGGTCCTTGGTTCAGGAGGCGTGGGGAAGTCTGCTCTGGTAAGTTAGCCACCCAGCTATATAACCAATCAGTATTCATTAATACACAGGATGTAGACATTGGCTTATTTTCATGCTTCTAGTCAGTAAGGGAAAGGAGGAATTGTTTTTTATAAACCTGCTATGTGTAGCCAAAGGTGTATAGCTTTTAATTGACAAGTCTCTTACACCTTTGTGTGCCAGCTACTTAACGGCCACTAGAATTTATGACTCAAAGTGGAACATAATTTTAATTAGGAAAATTTATATTCCATTGGGGAAAGGTGTTCTAGGTTGTCTCAGAGTACATTCTCCTTTATCTGACTCCAAGCTTTTGCATAGATGAGGTACCATGCCAGCCTCTGGGGTCCCAACAGCAGATAAAAAGTCTCTCATGGAGCTCACAGTATAGCAGAAAAGTAGATGTAATAATACACAATTAAAGAACTACTTGATGCTCTGAAAAAACTCAGACTTTTAAGGGAAGGACTGGCAAGTGGCCCTTAGCTTTGACAGCTGCAGGAAAGGCCAGAATAGCTAGGCATGAGTAAGTGGGAGAAAGTGAGGTGACAGGGAGGTGGGAACCCACATGACTTAAACATGGCTTTGTAGGGTTTCTTGGGGGCACTCGGAAGCAGGTGAGTTGGCCATATGTTTTATTTAACAAGTGGACTTTAAGCTCTGTCCTTTAGAGGAGTGGGGGAAAGTTGGCAGCTAGTTAAGTGCACGAGATTGCTCAGGTGCTTGATTAGGAGCATGCTAGGGAAGAAGAGCCATGTAGATGCCTGAAGATTAAATAGGAGGAGGTAGACCTGGAACTTACTGCCGGACTGAGGGGCGGGGTGTAAGAGTGTAGGAATAGAAATGCAAAGTCTGATACTTAAAACATACTCGAGTTCTCAAGTAAAATATATCAAATGCACAAATGAATCTTTAAGAGTTTAAAAGGGGCTTGTGATACAATATTAATTGCCATGAATATATCGATCATATTTAATTTCATGAGAATTCCATTACTTCCATTAGTTTATATTTTATATATTTTAGGAATATAAACTAACACCTCTGTGGAAATGAGTTTTCAAATGCATGTAATTTTGGGCAGGGGAGAACAGGGTCTCAGTGTTAGCTTTGAACTTGATAATCCTCCTGCCTCAGTTCCCCATGTGCTACAATTACAAATGTGTACCACAACAGTTGGCTTTACATACAACTTCCAGTCTACCAATTTCTCTCCGGACTTTAAAAAAAGATTTATTTATGTATATGGGTGTTTTGTATGTACTGACCTGTGATATCTAAGATGGAGCATGCACAGGGAAGAAAGGTACTAGTCAGGCTGCCATTTATGTTTGATTTTTCAGAAAGCTATAGTTATCAGGGCTTGAGATGACTGGACACTTAGGAGAAAACACTGTTCTTGAAGAAAACTTAAGTTCAGTTATCAGCACCTCCATTGACTAGATCACAGCACTTTTAAGTCCAGCCCCACAGGAACCTATGCCCTCTTCTGGTCTCTGTGGGCTCACACACATTAACATATATACGTATAAATAAGATTGACATGACTTTTTTAAAAAGTTAGAAATGCTGAGAAGAGGAACCTATGAAATACATGGACTGTTGTTGTAAAAAGATTGGGTAGATGGAAACAAGGATGGTAATAGGCTAAAAAAATAAATTTCATAGCAAACAAAATTGTCCAGGGAGAGAATAGCACAGCCCAGGACTTAGTTCTCACTGTTAGAAGATAGATAGGATTGAAATATCCAGCATAGAAAGTCTCTGGTACTGTTTGAATGCTCAGATGTGTCTTCTTGACTACTCAGAAGTCAGGGAAGAAAGGAATGGTGCATGGAGATGGTTGCACATCATAAAAAGAGCAGCTTTGGTCTGGTGATGTTGCCCCAGCCATGCTGGGTAGAGCTGAAAAGTAAATGAGAGCCAAGGAAGTGGAAGCACCACGTGGACAGTCTGAGAATGCGAGCAGGCAGGGAAAGGGGAAGCTGGAGGAGCCGTGGGATTGAGAGGAGTGTTCTCTTCTGTTTGGGGATTGGAGACAGTGATCCAGTGGAAAAGAAGGTATACATGAGGGAGATGGAGGAGCAGAGCCGGTGTGGGCGTCAAAGGAGTAAAATGAAAGCAGAGACAAAGGAGTGACGGATCCCTGAGACATGAGAAGGCAAGATTGAAAGGAATAATGAAAGCTGGCTCGCCACAAAAAAGAAGTGCTTGGTGTCATCTACACTTAAATTATTTAATCCAATAAACTTGCTTGTTGATGTTTACAGGTGCCAGTAATGTCAAGCTTGGGGACAGTGCTTAGGCTTTCATGCCAACTGTACCTAAGCATTTATAACAGTGAAGGACAAGTACAAGATCAGGACACTACATCCTAGCCTCAGGACCTCATGCACCTTAAGAACGTCCTACCCTGGACCAGACTTTGAGAACCTCTCCTCTAGGCTACACTTGTTTGAAAGCCATATTAGACTTTTTCCTCTCTAAGTTATGTCATAATAAAAAGTGATTAAACCCTTGATAAAAATGAGGATTAAATGACTGCACCTGAGGAGATGGCTTAGTGGGGAAGAGCTCTTGCTGTGTACATATGAAGATCTGCATTTGAATAAATCCCCAGCACTCATACCTGGGTGTGGGCATGCACACATCTGTAGCCCCAGTGATGAGCGTGCGAGTGAGCATGTGTGTGTGTGAGCGTGCATGTTAGCTGTATGTTGAAATAAGGCTGGGAGTGATAGAGTAGGACACCCAGTGTCCTCTAGTCTCTGCACACATGCATGAACACACACAGTTAAGACACAGAACCATGGTAGGATGTTTGCCTGGCATGTCTGGGGTCCTGGGTTGTATCCTCAAAACAGAGGAATGAAAGGAGGGAGAGAATGATTAAAATTTTTACCGTGATTATAAAGTGAAGTTCCTTTAAATAACTTAAGTGTAGATGACCTTAATCTGCATATCTGCCTTTGTTTCTAGGCAGGGATATTCCAGACACTGTTCTAAAACTGCCTAGGATATATCTTAGAATTATTATCTGTACTTGCCATTTAGTGAATGATAAATGTTCTTTCTAGTGTACATTCAGATATGTTCATTCCGTATACTACAGATGAAAGAAGATCATTCCCTCTAATCTGGATGTCCCAAGGGGCAGTTGATTCCTGAAACCATGAGTTGTACTGAATTCATATTCTAAGTATTGTGTATATGCAAATATATACACTACTACCTAGTCATCTTTTTGTTTTTCTGGTGTTACTTAGATAGCCCTTGTTTTCTGTGACTAGGTAGTGCTTTCCACTGGAAAGAGTAAGACTTAAGAATCAGGAAGGTGGGGCTGGAGAGATGGCTCAGCGGTTAAGAGCACTGGCTGCACTCTAGAGGTAGTGAGTTCAGTTACTGATTTGCAGGTGTACATGCAGATAGAGCACTTATATACATAAAATCAATCATTAAACCTTTAAGAAAAGAATCAGGAAGATGATGTAAGTTCAGCTGGCAAATTGGAAATATTTCTGGGGTACAAATGAACTTTAAACATGATTTTCTAAAATTGAAGCAAACAGATATTCAGTAACATTAAATTTCCCTGATTCTTCCTTACAGTTTATAAGATATAGACATTTAGAACCTTTGTTTCTTTCCTTTTGAACAGGAAGTTATACAGTTTTTAATGAGCTATGTAATTTTGCTGTCTGTATCCCTGTATTTTAAGATGGGATGTAATCATGGTTAAGCAGTATAGTAGCACTATTGACAAGTTTTTAACATGATTTTTGTAATAAATGTGTTCTTAGTTTATGTATACATTCTTACTAGATATAATACTGATTATTTACATTTGTGTTTATCTAGAATTTCAGCACAATTCCATTTATTCTTTATCATTTTTAATGTTAAATAACACTTAGGAACATTTGATTTTTCTTTCAGGTCTTTAACTCTGGTTTGTTTGTTTTCTCCTCTCAGACAGTTCAGTTTGTTCAGGGAATTTTTGTTGAAAAATATGACCCAACAATAGAGGATTCCTACAGAAAGGTAAAATGCAAAACAGTATGTGCATGTGGGAGTAATCCTTACAACCTTGGTCATGGAGTTGGGTTTTAAATGGTTTTGAGAAATAGTAGAAATATGCCTGTGCTGTTTTTAGAAGTTTCACCTGGTTAAAGCATGCCTCACTGCATACTGCTTAAGAGAGCACTGCACGTGCTGCTGCTGCTGCTGCTGCTGCTGCTGCTGCTGCTGCTGCTGCTGCTGAATAGTTCATTCTCTGCTGTATACATTTCCCCAGTGGAAAGTTTAAGTAGAAAAATATTACAAATGAATAATAGACATATTTTTAACTACTGCTTGTTAACAAAACCTACTATTATGTTTGAAGTTACTCATTAACTTTTTTTACTTGGTTTATAGGAAATTTAAAGATATTTACCTTTAGACTATCAAAAGTATTCAAAAACTGTGTAATGGTGTATGGAAGGAAGCACCTGTCATGTTTCTCAGAATCTGTGGAACATACAATATTAAAAGCACCTGTAATACAAACTGTGTCATTGTGGCTTCATCAATTGTGACAGGTTTCCACTCTGCTGCAGGGTATTCTAAGAGAGAGAAGGAAGCTGTGTATAGTATAGGCATAGATAATGTGGGAAGTCTCTAGCTTCTCCTAATTTTGTGGTGAACCCAAAATTCTCTTCAAAGAAGTGAAGTTGGATCAGGCATGGTGGTACATACATAGGAAACAGAGGCAGGGAGAGATCTACAAGTTCAGGGGCAACCTAGTGTACAGAGTCACTCTCTTTATTAGGGGGCGAGTAGGAAGAGAGGGGGAGGGAGGGGGAAGGAAGGAAGGAAGAATTAATTTCGGGAAAGACTAAAACGTATTTTTAAAAGAAGGAAAATAGTTGGTCTTAACAAAACTCTGTTCTATTATTATAAGATTAGGTGGAACTATGAAAATTTAGTTTCTTAAGTATCCAGGGTTAGGGTAGTATAAGAAAATACCATAAAGGAGCCAGGGTTACCCTTCCTCCCAAAGATTAAACCTACGTCTCACCAGAGCGCTGTAGCTGGTCTTTGCTACTTTGTGGGTTCTTCTTTCTCCCACTTGTTATTTTATACCCCCAGTTTTACCCCTTAACACTGGATAGGAGAGAAACAAGGATAGAGGAGAAAGAAAAGAGAGAAGGAAAGAGAGAGAGCTCTGGTTTTAGTTTCTTTCATTTTGTTTCTTTGACCACAGTTACTAACATAATGCAACCAGCCTCCTAAAGGGCCAGCAACCACCAACACCACTTCTTGGGGTCCTAGCATTTATGTATCCTCTGAAAAGTTCCCAGAAATCCAAACGTCACACAATTGCAGAAACTAACTGCAGCTGGCAAAACCGTGCTTTGTCTAGAGCATGAGGCAAATCATGATCAGCTGCTGTGGACAGTCCAACAGCCCCATATCCCTGCACCTGGGATTAAAACTGAACACCCATTCTTATAATATTTCCGTGTTTTTTAAAGAAACACAATTCTAGAATTGTCACTACAGAGAGGAAAGGATTGCTTTGTTGGGTATCTGTTTTGAGAATTGTTTCTTTGATAGCACTGTAATTTTCACTGAATTAAGCTTTTTAGGATGTACTGGCAGAACAATCTCATTCTCTTCCAAATTAACACAATTGAGCTCTAAATACCTATGAAACTACAGGCCTGTTAACTGTTTGCCCCACTCTGGGTGGGGTGATGAGCTTGTGCCCCCCAGAGGCACTCCCTCTCAGCACTGGCAGGGAGGCCAGGGTCGAGAGAGCCCAGAGGGTGATGTATTTATTTTTAGGAGATAGTGTTGCTCTACTGAAATTTCTTCCAAATAAATTGCTAGTTAAGTCTCTAACTATAAGGCAAGAGCTGTCCCTAAGCATGCTGAAGGACTAATTTTCTCAATCCCTTCTATAAAAATTTTCCACAGAGTTGCTAATTGATACTTTCTTTAGGCCAGTCTTCTTTTAGAGACTGGGGAAATAGAATTGGTATGTTTATATCTCACCCTCTACACAATTTTTGTTTCCTAAGGAGCCCCTTAAACTCTCAAGAAGTGTGTATTTTCTTACGGAATAAATAGCTCAGTGCCATTTAACATTTCTGAGTTCTTGTTGCAAATTTTGTGAATATTTTAGCAAAATTTTAACAACTTGTATACAGTGAATTGCGAACATTTCTGTTCCTCGAAATCTTTTTGCATACAATTTGACCCATTTAAGGTGGTAGAGTGAAGCCTGATCTTTTGTGGAAATAGTGTCTTTTGATGTCACCCCAGAGGGCCATAAAGAACTCTTCTGCCTCAGCCTCCCCAGTGCTGAGATTCTAGGTAAACCTACGTGCAGCTTGGGCTCTTTAATTCTTTGTTTTCCATGAAGATTGGGGGGGGGGGGAGGCTGAGGGGGGTGAGACAGGGTTTCTCTGTGTAGCCCTGGCTGTCCTGGAACTCGCTCTGTAGACCAGGCTGGCCTCGAACTCAGAAATCCACCTGCCTCTGCCTCCCAAGTGCTGGAATTAAAGGCGCGCGCTACCACTGCCCAGCTTGTGTGTTCTTATTACTATCTTCGTCAAAGATGTTTTTCTGTTAGATTTTTTTTTTCCTGTTAGAACTGTATGTACCATTTTTTCTTAAATTACAAACCTGTTCTTTTGCCCTCCAATAAGAATAAATGAGCATCATTACAGCAGAGATATCCACACTCGGCTTTAACCGTCTTAGCCTTTGGAATACTGCTAGTGTGCTTAACTACCCCTGTTCTTTATTGTGGTACCAAGTAGAAAACCCCTCAGTATTGTTAAGAGCTTTGAAGGGGTAAAGGGAAGCATGTTAATTTTGCTTTATTGTTTCTTCTTCTCTGCTCTCCACAGCAAGTTGAAGTAGATTGCCAACAGTGTATGCTGGAGATCCTGGACACTGCAGGAACAGTAAGGATTCCTTTCTCTCCTTTTAGCAGGTTTTAGTCTGTGAGGATGATTTCCTATCTAAATAATTCTCTGTGTAAAGTGATTACTCTGATTTTTTTTTTTTAATTCTCTAAGTGTAATCCTTTATAAATTGTCTTTATGAAATTTTGTGATATACTTGATGCCCACATGTTATAATTGTTTATTTTATTCACCTGAAGAATCTAAAGGGTTTGACGGGGCGGGGGGTAGTACAGTCTTATATTGAAGTAAGATATATGCTATAAGTACTTTTTTTGAAAGGTATATAAGTTCAGAATTTTAGTTAGGATAGGTGTCCCCTCCCTAGTCCCACTCACTCCCCTTAGCCCTCTAGTTAACTGATTGCTGCAGCTTCTCAAACACTGTGATTCTCCTTGGGCCTGTGTATTTGTTGATCTCTGCCTGGGATATGTTATAAGAGCACACGATAACCTCGTCCTCCTTCCTGCTCTCCTGTTACCTACAAGTGCCTTCCCCTTTAAAATGTAAACTTCTGTTCCGCATCCCAGCCCACAATCCCAAAAAACAGAAAAAGAATTTTTTTTTCTCTGTGACATTATACTTTATTTTTGTTTATCTCTGTGTATATTCCTTGAGAGACTTTTACCTCTTGTGTTGACCAACATACCCGTCCGGCTGAAACAGTTGTTGATGACTCTTGTAGTGTGTCCTTAGGAAGGAGGTTGGGGTTCTGAGTAAGAGCCATAACTGACTATAGCAGTACAGTATCTACACTGTTGATTAATAAGTAGCAGAGACCTAATCTCAAGAGAAGGCATATGGAAGGCATAGTAGTGTTAGAATTTCTAATAAAGTCTATAATTGAAAAATCCAGAAAAGTGTAGCAAAGACTAAGCGTGAAGGTTTGGGATGTGGACAAGTGTTCGCTCAGCTGACATCTTGCAGTGACAGATCGAGGGCAGCAGCCAGGCTGGAACACCTAGAACTATTTGGACATAGTACACAGAATGGAGGTGGGGACAGTGGGAAACAGCAAGTCAAAGAAACAAGGTGTATAAGGCTTTGCTGGTCTGTATGTTTATTAATAAAGAGGGCACAAAGAGAATGCATTTTTAATATTCTGCTATATGTGCATTCTTAATACTATATACAGAGTTCAAGGACTTTTTAGACATTCTGTATTATTATCTGTGGGTATAACATACAATAATGATTTCTCCAAAGAAGAGAAAGTGAGTTTCAAGCAAACAGAAACATTTAATCTGGCATGACTGTGACCAAGTTCATGGCTAGTGACTCTTAAAAAAATAGCCACTGTATCTAGTGCGACTGTGACTGATGTTGACAGCCAATGACTCTGAAGAGAATAGTCACTGCACTGTTCTCAGGTCCCTTCTAAGAACTGGAAATTCAGGGACCTGGAAAAAGAATGCGAAAAAACCCTTTTCAAATGAGTCTAATCTAAGGTTAGTAATGTACCAATCTGACCATGTTGGATGACTGTAACTCAGTACTAGATTTGCATCTTGGATTGTTTCTACTTGAGTGGTGATCATATATAAATCTTCCAAACAAAATAAACTCAGGTTTCTATATTAAAGGAATTGTGTCAACAAACATAGACATTCACCTCAGTTTCTAGAAACTAGCATAAAGTCTTTTGACAATATGTAATTTAAATGTAGCTCCTTATTTAAGATTGTTCTGTTTAAAATTATTACAGCATACATTCAAAATGCATTTATATTTATAATTGGATTTTTTTATTGTAGGAGCAATTTACAGCAATGAGGGATTTATATATGAAGAATGGCCAAGGGTTTGCACTAGTTTATTCAATTACAGCTCAGTCTACGTTTAATGACTTACAAGACTTGAGAGAACAGATTTTACGGGTTAAAGACACAGAAGATGTAAGTAGTTTTCTCTGTATAAAACATACTGCTATCTCTCTATAGCCAAATAAAAATGTCTGCTTTCTCATCAGTAGAAGGTTTGGAAGGAGCCCCTGAAAAATAAATTTCAGCTTTCAAAATTAATCTATTAGTTATATGCTGAGATGTTTAGAAATTGAGCATGTGTATGGCAAAGTGGCACTTGTTTTGCCACATGGATAAAAAGTATGGTAGAGATGAGGAGTCAGATAATTCACAGAAGAGGGAAGGTGTGGGACTCAAGCTGGGAATGTGAGACATTTTCAAAGAGCCATAAGATGAGTGTTACTATTTCTAGAATTCTTTCCGTACATGTTCTTTGGGTTGCTTTGCTGTTTTAACACAGTATTTTGCTATATAACCTAAGTTAACCTTAGATACTTAACCTTTTTGTCTCCACCATCTAAGTACCGGGATTATAGGCACATGTTACCTTTGTTGGTAGCATATGCTTTTTTCTTATCTTTTGTCAAAAAAAGAAAAGAAAAAAAGAATATATTTTACATGTTTACATTAACTTGAGGTTATAGGAAAATTCCTTTTTGATTATATAAATTAAGATAGATATTTTCAGTTGCACCTTCCTGGGTGTGTGTGTGTGTATGTGTGTGTGTGTGTGTGTGTGTGTGTGTGTGTTTAATGGGAGCATATTCAACTGCCCAGGACCTTAACCTTGATAACATAACATTGTTGGTAGGAGGAACTTGTGCCATACAACTCCATGACTGCCTTAATGAATAGTCGTCTTCCTTCCTCTGATTGATTTATCCAAAGAGTTCTGTTTTCATAGAGTTCCATGCGGATTAGTGGGTTCTGGTAGTGTTACTCCCCTTTATTCCATCAGTAAAAGAAAAAAGATGGAGTTGAAGATGCCTAGACTGTCTAATGTAACTTGTTTTGGGTAAAAGGTTCACCATGTCTCTAACATTGTGTAGTACCTTACAACCTCCTGGCTTTGTTCTCTGAACTAGCTGAGGAACCTGACGGTTTGTTAGCTGTGTGTTTTATCTTGTGTTTAAGATAGTCAGACATCTGCAGTATGGAATGAAGGAAAGACACAGCTGCTTGATGGCGTTGTTTTCTTAAGTGTGTGTGTGTGCGCACGCGCATGTTCCACTTGGTGAGGGTGCCCAGGGAGGCTAACAGAGGATGTTAGGAGTCACAGGTGATCGTGAGCCATCTGATGTGAGTGTTGGGAACTGAACTCAGATCCTCTGAAAGAGCCGCAACTGCTCTTGACCACTGAGCTGTCTCTCCAACTCCTAGTTTTAGTCTTACTTCTCCTTAACATCTCACCTAAATAGCCTTCAAGCCTAATGCTAAACATGGAAGTAGAAGCTGCTGATAATCTTTTATCTTGTCACCACTTTTGGCATTTTCTGTATGGCAGGGAGTCCCATTTCCTTCAGTTTTCTACTTGAAATTAAGATTTGTAGTGATCACATGAGAATTTTAGGATCATTAAGGGATGGAGAGATGGCTCAATAGTTAGCACTTGCTGCTTTCCCAGAGGACCAGGGTTCAGTCCTCACCACCCACATGGCAGCTCACAAGCTTCTGCAGCACCTTTGGCCTCCCCAGGTACCACACATGAACATGGTGCATAACATTCATACACTACATTAAGAAAAAAATGGAGTCATATTCTTTAAAATAATTTGGTGTGTAAATCTAGTAGGAGTTCTTCACTATCTTTGGCCCCTCTCTCCCCCTTCCATTATCCTTCTGTCCTGAGCAACCACAACACAAAGCACCTTTAATCACTTAGTGATGCATACAGTTGCCGGCTGCTGTGCTTCAGTTAGTAGCAGGTAACTGCTCATTTGTCACAAGGAGGTAAGTCATGAATATGTCTTTCATTGATGATTTTTTTTTTCCTTCCTGCAGGTTCCAATGATTTTGGTTGGCAATAAATGTGACCTGGAAGATGAGCGGGTAGTTGGCAAAGAACAAGGCCAGAATTTAGCAAGACAGTGGTGTAACTGTGCCTTTTTAGAATCTTCTGCAAAGTCAAAGATCAACGTTAATGAGGTAACCTGCAGCTGCTGGACAGGACAAACAAGTGCCTTTTTCTTTTCATAGCCAGAAGGTTTCAGAAAAAAAAAAAAAGATAGCAATCTCAATTTTATCACCTTGTAGAAAATAGTAATTTCTAGACACTGTGTTCCTTGGCTTCCGTGACATCATTCTCTTAAGAGTTGCAATGCAGACACCTAATGTTTCCTTATTGCCACAGGCTACATATAAAATCCTGCTAAGACTTTTAAGTGATATGCCAGAGCGAGCATGTGAAACTTGACACACCACCTTTTTCTATAACAGTGACCTATCCAGATGAGTATAAATAGGTGGTAAAGACCAGTAGAAAAGTACAAAAGTTAAAAGTTGCCATTATAATGAACCTTTGTTATAAAATACCATCATAGAATTTGATTTTTGATTCTTGCTCACTTTTGATGTGTGCCTAAGTGTGGGGTCTGTGTGTGAACAGACATGTAAATCAAACGGCTCCATCCTCTCAGGCTGGTAGTCCGATGCACATGGCTAATTTAAGCACTTCACTATCTTAAGATCTTAACTATGGTCCAGAAGGCTTTGCAAATAGGCTGTGTGCCTCATTTTAAAGAGACAATAGTTGATCGAGCCCCTAAAAATTTAGTTCATTTCCCATTTTGCTACTACCAATGAGGTAAGCCCATGAGAGTCCTTTTGCTTCTGGGACTTTACCAAAGGCATTTGAAATGATGGGGCAGAGAGGCCGAGTAAGCCTCTGTCCCCTTCTCTGGCTGATGTTCTTGCCATTGTAGCATCACGGGTACCTGGACACAGGTGGCAACAAGGCTGGGGCTGCACTTGCGTTCCTTTCTGGCCTCTGGTTCTGTAAGTCACTTTTCAGGACTGTGCTTGTAGAATACTATGTTAAACACCTGGTAAGGGAAAAAATCAGCTTACTGCACATTCTGTTTCTTATATATAATCAAGAATGCTGAAGCTTGCTTTTTTAGGCAAAGCCACTTTTAACAAATACAAAAGTCTTTTAATTCCACTTATCTGGCAAACACATTTGAGTGCCTGTTGTATGCCTGGCACTTTATTCTGCATCCAAGTGGCAGTCATCCAGACAGAACTGTTTCAGCCCTTAAGAGGTTTACATCCTAGTTGGGGATCCAGTCCTACTGAGTGCTGCCGTACAGTTATTTGATATCCACTGCCAGGTCAGTGAGAAGAAATTGACAGCTGTCACTCATCCTCCTTTGTTATAGAGTCACAATTTCCTAGAGGTTGTTTTATGTTTAATATAGTATTTTTTGAAAAACTGAGTGAGCAAGAAAAGGACCCAGATATGGGGGCACATACTTGTAATCCTAGCAATCTGGAGGCCAAGGCAGGACAGTGAGTTCTAGGCCAGCCTGGGCTGTATATAACAAGACCCTAACTAAAATGAACTAAGAATATTTTAATGAAGAATACTTTACAGTTGGTGAATGCCCCTGGGTCGTAGAGTTGTAGTGCAGTGTCACCTTATGAAAGATGGTTGGCCTTTGGAATCTGATTCCTTACGGTGTCTGTCACCCTCACTGCTGTCCACCTTCCAAGTTCATCAAGTATGCAGTGCTGAGTCCATCACACAAGACCTCTCTCCCTGTAGGAGCCAGAGTTTAGAAGGGAAAAAGTAAGAATTCCTCTTCTTTTATGTGTGCATGATTGTGGGAACCTACACAGGCTATTAAACCTCCCGGGTTGCAGTTTCTAGTGTTGCATAATTGACTTATTCACAGCAGTCTTGTTCAAGCTTTACATCGGGGTTTAAAAAACAATATAAAATGCCATAGTTATCGTAATAGTCTCTACGTCTTTGAGACACCGCACAGACTGTATACTATAAATGAGAGTACATTTGAGGTGTTTGTTTTTTTAAGATCTCATTCTTCGTGGCCTAATCTTGAGCTGCAGAATTCCTTGGATAGTTCATGGTTTTTCAAACAGCTCAAGCTGCTGTATAAATGCTTAGATGGTTTCTGAATGCATGAAGATAGAAGAAGAAGAATTCCACAAGATTCAGCTCTTGACTTTAAATTTGAAAACAGACAAGGACACAGTGCTTGGCCAGAGCCCTCTAATTCTCTCTGTTCTACAAGTGGTAATCAGTGCACTGGAAATACCTCAGTCTTAGCCCCAAATTTCGTGTTCTTTGCCGAGGCTGGAGTAATGGTTGGAATAAAGACACCCCAATAGGAATGGGAGAGGGGTTGAGAAACTCTATTCTGTGTTCCCTCTAGATTTTTCTGTAGTTCAGAGAGATGAGGACGAACCTAGGCTGGGAACTTTCAGCATTTCTAACCAAATATTATAGTTCGAACTTGCCCTCATCACTGAACACCTGCTGCTGTGAGGTAGGCAATGTTTTCCAAAGACGTAATTTAGAATAATACTGCAAACAATCAGTTACCTGTCTCTGTGTGTGCCAGAAGCTGGAAGTTGGCTGGTAGGACGAAACTGAAATAGGAGCTGGGTGTGTGTTTCATTAATCTACTGTTCTGGTTTATCTTTTTGTTACTTTGTATTATAGCTTGCATGCTAAGCCTTGCACAACAACGAGAGCTTTTTCATGACTCACCTACTTAAGTTCTCCAGAGTTTCAGAGTTGTGAGAACAGCTACCAATTTGCTTATAAATGTTGTAGTTTTTAACATTTAGAAATAAAATTTTAGAAAATGTAATGATTTTAGAAAATGGGAATTGGATGGGGTGAACAAAAAAATAATATATTTATAGCTTTGTAATGAATCTGTTCTTTTTTATTTTCAACAGTTTAGTCTTTATTTAATCTCTGAGCCATTTGAAAAAGTAACATGATTTTCATCTTAAAGAAATGTATAGTTTGTTTCTCATCTTTAAAAAGAATACACAGACTAGAATATAGTCTTCAGTGGTGAAGGTGCTCCTAGCATGTACAGGCCCTGGGTTTAATTCCCCACTACTGCAAACAACAATGAAAGAAATAAATGTAAATCAATGATGTTAAAATCTCTTGCTTTTGAAATTTACTTAAAAGAACAAGAAAAATACTGTTTATTGTTTATTTAGATTCACTGGCTGTTCACATTTTGCCATGTACTTGTGAAAATCACATTTCTTTGCTCCGATATATTTTAGTATATGTATCTTTGGATCAAAGGCATGCTTGGGCTAAAGAGATGGTTCTGTGGTTAAGAGCTCATAAGGCTTTGTGAAAGGCCATGAGTTCAGGTCCAGCACCCATGGCTCACAGCCTCCTGTAAATCCAGCTGCAGCTGAGCCAACACTCTGAACACCACAGGCACCCACACAGATAGATAAATGGAAAATAAAAAAATAAATCACTAAAAAACTGTTAAGTTCATTCTCTAATAATGCCACAATTTTAATATCTTTTAGCTAAAGATACAACTCAGCTGTTGAGTGTTTGCCTACATGAGTAAGGCCTGAGTTCAGTCATACTGCAACATAAAAGCAAAATAAGGACATTTGCCTTCAACACAGTTTGTTTGGCGTGTGTTGAAAATGTTGCCAGTTCATTCCTATTGTACTCCTTAAAGCCAGTTCTGCAGAACAGGCATTCAGGTGAGGGTGCTTTCATCCCAAGCCATTAGTAAAGAAGTGTCCACATTCTCAGCAAAGAACCAGATTTGTTTTAACACACTAGGATACTTAACATGGTAAAACTACATAAAAACATAACAGAGTTAAAATAATCCACTTTCATGAAATAGGAAGTATTGTATCTTTGTCTTTGATGTATTTTACTCTTCTAAAGATGAATCTCCATGGTTATTACTGTACTCTTTGTTACTTCAAATCAAGGATTAGTAGATTATTCCTGTTGTTTGCTTTGACCATGTAGGTGCCCACTTTTAATCCCAGTACTAAGGAGGTAGAGCAAGTGGACCTTTTAAGTTCAAGACCAGCCTTGTCTACAAAGTGAGTTTCAGGCCAGCCAGGGCTACATAGTGAGACCTTGCCTTAAATAAAAATTACAAAAACAACAACAAAAATTTCCATAGTGGGTGGACATCATGGACTTGATCTTGGGTTGCCTGAAGAGAAACACACTTTTCCCTGCCCCAGCCTAAAAGGTACATCATCATCAAATAAAGATTAAGGGAAATTCTATGTACATTTATTACACTTTATTTTTAGAAATGAGAAAACAAACAAAACAAAACAAAAAACCCTGAAAGACAAAGACCAAAGAACTATTCCTAGTTTTAAAGGCTAAAAGCAGTTAATGAGGTAGTATGCATCTGTAATCCCAGCACTTGAGAGATGGAGGCAAGAGAATCAGGAGTTCAAGGCCAGCCTGAGTAATAGTAATTAAGTTTGAAGTGACCTGGGCTTGAAATGAGGCCCTACCTCAAACAGATAAGCAAATAATAAGAGACAGACAAGTAGATGCTACAGTATCAAGGACAGAATGCAGTGTGAATCCTGATAGACTCTGCCCATTTTAGGGCCTCATGATAACTGACAAAATTAAAGTTTACGCTCAGGATAATACAAAGAAATGTATTGATGCTTAAATATCTTACTGTGCTCAGCTTTTTTTATTATTCATTTTATATATGTGAGTACACTGTTGCTGTCTTCAGACACACCAGAAGAGGGCATTGGATTCCATTACAGATGGTTGTGAGCCACCATGTGGTTGCTGGGAATTGAACTTTGGACCTCTGGAAGCGCAGTCAGTGCTCTTAATTGCTGAGCCATCTCTCCAGCCCTATGACCAGCATTGTATTTAAGTTACCACAAGAGTATATTCTTGTTCTGGGAGATATATGTTAGCCCTTTAAGGATCCGTGTCACTATCACATGGTTCAAAAATAAAAGTGTTTGGTGAGAAAGAGAAAAACCAGTAAAGTAAAAGCGGCAGAGTGCTATGACTTGGATCTAGGAAAAAACGAGGGGAAGGGAGTACTTTGCTGTGATTGCTGTAATTTTGGTGCTATAATTTTAAGTGCTCACTACTTGATTTTTTAAATTGACTATTGACTGTCTAAGAGCAGGTACATATTCTTAGTCATGAATAAGTAAGGCCTGCTTTACTCTGAGTTAGCTTGGGAAGCTACGAAACTTTAGAAGAAAACAGTAAAGCATAGATCTAATGATGGAATAATACTTAATACTTTCAAAATCATTCCGTGGAACAAACAAGCAGTATCTTTTGTTGTTGTTTTTACCTAGATATTTTATGACCTGGTCAGACAGATAAATAGAAAAACACCAGTGGAAAAGAAGAAGCCTAAAAAGAAATCATGTCTGCTGCTCTAGACCTGAAGTCAGCAGCAGCTCTGAGCCAGGTAAGATGCTTAAGCAGAACAAATGCCTTCCTCATCTCCCCTGTACTTATTCTCTGTGTTTCTGAGCTTCTTTCTATAGCTTGTACATGTGTATTTGTAGAGATAACTGTGTCTGTAGGATAATTGTTTCCTCCCCAGGAGAGTCTAAGCTCAGAGTGAGCACCATGTGTGATTTGAGCACCACCATATTGCCAACACCTGCCACAGAATGGATATTTGAGAAATAGTGCTAGAGGCTGGGAAGAGCATTTACCCAGTATTACCGTGTCTGTTTGTTCCTCTGTGAACCTAGCATAAGCAAAAACATATACTGCGTTATGTCTGCCATCTTTCACCCAGAATTATGTTTTTGTTTTTTGTTTTTTTTAAAGAAGTATCCATGTTTTTATATGTATCAGTGGTTTATTTTTAATTAATTTATTTTCATTTTATGGGCACTGATTGGTTTTTTTGCCTGCATGTATATCTGTGTGAGAGTATCAGGTCCCCTGGAATTGGAGTTACAGATGGCTGTGAGCTGCCATGTGGTGCTGGGAATTGAACCCTGGTCCTCTAGAAGTGTGGTCCTCTGGAAGTGTAGCCAGTATTCTTAACATCTGAGCCATTTCTCCAACTCCAGCTTATTTTATGACAATAGTTAATTATTTGACTGAGGTATTTTGCTGTTGAGGTACTTTTGAGGAATTAGTGTGGGTAATAAATCCTGAGCCTAGCCTAGCTGCTCACACCTGTTACCCCAGACAGAGAATGAGGTGGGAAGATTACACGTTCAAAGCCAGCCTTCCTTACATAGCAGATAGTCAGGGCTATATGAGACCCTGACTTAAAACTAAAATAAGCAAAATATATGGATAGTTTGTAGCTGCGTGCATAATTTATGCACACCTATGTGTCTAGAAACATAATGGCCAGCTCATATGTCATACATACGGGCTCTTTAAGTGTTTGTACCAGGGTACATGCACCAGCAATTCACAAGTTCCACATACTCCCGAAGACTGGTATTTTCAGGGTTTTTAGACCTGAGCCATTCTGTCTGATGTATGGTGGCATATCATTGTCGATCTGTTTATCATTTCTTCTCAAGAGTGAGTGACTCCATCAAATGCTTTGCCAGTCTGCATTGAGTAGTAGTTGACTTCAGGTAGCATTTCAGCTTTCATTAAGAAATTCATGTCAGCATTTGTACTGCCAGTCAGGTAAGAAGCCAGACCCTGTGAGCCAGTTGCTTATTTCCCTTTAATTCATATTTAAATCCCCTGATGTTCCTTCTTTATCAGCTATTAAACCTGAACAAAATGCTTTCATGGGTCAGATGTATAATGTATTTTGAGGCCAATTATGTGAATATAACTAAACTCGATGGACTAGGAAGCACATAAACTCTCCTAACTTGAGAGTTGATGACACTAACTACTGTTGACCTCTGGGGCCTATTTAGTAGATTGCTGCTTTCCGAGCTCCCAATGAGCTAATTTGTATTCTTTAGAGATAGGGATGAATAACTTATCTCTTTAAGAGAAAACAGTTGAATAACTGCAGCCCTTTTTAAAGGAAAAATAAAAATGAGGAAAAGCATAGAGATTGTCTTAGGTGGTCAGATTCAGAAGGTCAGCTCCTGCCTAAATGGCTGCTGTTACTGAAGAGGTAAGTGGCTTTTTACTGCAACGGATTGATTAGAATATTTTAAATCATTAGTTTCCTGAAAATGATTCTTGTTAAGATTTCTGGTGGGAATGTGTGTGTGTGTGTGTGTGTGTGTAAGGCAGGGTTCAAAGACCAAAATGAGGGCTCTAGTTGGTAATGTATTGTTTTACTGTTTTGGAGTTGAATGGCTTATTGACAGCATTACCTTGGCAAACATGAGTTTTAACTTGTATTCTCAAAAAATTTTCTCTTAGTATATTAAAGGAGAAGATACCACTTGACCTTTTGTGATTTTAAAATTCATTCATGCATGAAGTTTACCTTAGAGAAAAGAAATCTTGCCTAGGTCTGGAAATAAGCCATTCATATTAGTTGCATCAATCTTTAGACTTCTACATATTTAAAATGTAATTTCCTGAGATCCTCATAGGTGCATGATAATGCCCAGTAATAAAGGCCTTAGCAACCAAAATGCTTTGCAGTACATTTTCGTGTGATTTGTAATTGAAGTGCTAAAGCTTAGTGTGGTGGCACATGCCTGTAGTCCCAGCTCATTCGGCTAAGGCAGAAGGATTACTTGAGCCCAGGAATTTGAGAACATCCTGGCCAATAAATATAGCAAGACTAAGGCTGAAAAGTTCTGAGATAGCAGGGGTTAGATTTAAATAACAATTACAATATTTTAGTAAGAGCGTTTGAATGTTGAAGGCAGTTTATATATCTATAGCCTTTAAGTAAAATTGTATTAAAACATGTAAATTTCTTAAATATCCTAATTTTAAGGACCTCAGAGAAATTTATCACCAGGAGTTTGCCTTCTAAATTAATTGGCTTCTGCTGAGTAGTAGGACCTGCCGATTCTTCTGCCTTTGAATATGGGCTCTTTCTGTGCTGTCTCTTGGTGGCTCTGGTAGAAGTGATAGTCCCTAATATGGTATCAGAAAATGGCTGAATTTCCCACAGAGAGTGTATGTAGACAAATGTTGGACTTTTAAAAATAAGATAATGGGATACAAGCAAGATACTACTGTCTGCCTCTTTATATAAGGAGTTAGATAAGATGTGAAATACTGAGTATAATAAGAGCAAGGACAGACAAAAATTGACTACTAATTGCTGTTGGTGAGCTCAGTGTTTTATGTTTGACTTTGAACTTTCGAGACAGTCTCTGTACCTCAAACTGTAATCAAGGTCAGACTTAAACTCCAGACCCTCATGCCACCACGCCCAGCTTGTTTTTGAGCATGTTTAATGGGAAGGTAAAGTAGCTCTTCTACTGAAGTAGCTTGGTGTACTTGAGTTCCTTAGGAATGTTCAGGGGCTGTCACCACTCGTGTGTTATTAGATAGCTGTTTATTGACTGCCACCTTTTGACACAGAGAACTCTATCCATGTGTGTCTATGTCTCTTCAATGTTCCAGATTACAGAAATGAAGAACTGTTGCCTAATTGGAAAGTGCCAGCATTCCAGATTCAAAAACTAAATCTGAAGAGGCTTCTGTTTTATACATTATGTGAAGAATTTAGATCTTATATTGGTTTGCACAAGTTCCCTGGAGACAAAGTTGCTCTGTGTATATCTCCTGGAAATAAGACATAGTATTTCTCCTTTGCAATAGCAGTTATAACAGATTTGAAATAAGATAATTGACTCTAATACAATTATACAGAAGAGCATGGATGCATTTCAAATGTTAGATGTTACTACTATAATCAAATGATTTCATATTGACGTTTTTATCATGACTCCTCCCTGTCAAGCACTAAACAGTTGAACCATCATACTTTATATCTGTAATGATATAGATTATGAAATCTCCCCTCAAACTCATTGTAGCAGATAACTTTTTTGAGTCATTGACTTCATTTTATATTTAAAAATTATGAAAATATCATCTGTCATTATATTCTAATTAAAATTGTTTGTGCATAATGCTTTGGAAAAATGGGTCTTTTATAGGGAAAAACTGGGATAACTGATTTCTATGGCTTTCAAAGCTAAAATATATAATATACTAAACCAACTCTAATATTGCTTCTTATGTTTTACTGTCAGATTAAATTACAGCTTTTATGGATGATTAAATTTTAGTACATTTTCATTTGGTTTGTGTCTTTTTGTTATTGTTTATAGACTTAAGTCCTTTATTTTATAATGACCACATTGTTTAAAGTGCAGCAGTAGCTCTTCCTTTCTGCCTGGATTCAGCAGAACACTTGGCTTTAAACTACACTAACTGGTGATCTCTCTAGGAACAGACCTTGCACTTCCTGCTCTAGATAGATTGATTCCTACTATACAGTAAGATGCACCACGAGACATAGAATAGTTTTATATATTCTCTCTTGACCTTAAAGATTGTATCTTATAGAATAAAGTATCCCACGCTGTCTTATTTTTATATGTAAAAAGATAAGTTTAATACTGTATCAGGGTTTGACTTGGACTATTGCAAATCCTGCACAGTTTATAACTTCATCCAGGGAATCCTTGCCATTGTTAATTTGTTGGTGTGAGTCCACCAAAGAAGTGTTAAATGAAAAATTTCAAACTTGCTCTCTAATCAGTGGAAGAACTTGAGGGAATTGGTTGCAAGTCAGAACACAGAAAGGGATCATGACTTGACGCTACGAGCAGTGTAGCAGGAATGGTATGAAGACGGTCGCATCAGTTTGCTGGCTGTACAGAGGTGCTTTTCTTTTCCTTCCCAGTTGCATTTTACAAAGGTGGGGCCTGTATAGGACATGGACCCAGGGTGATACTGCTGTATGTTCTCCATGAGGAAAGGGAAAGCAAACGGCCTGCTGGCCAGGTGCATACAGGAGAAGAAAGCAGACTGCACACTTAGGAAGCCTGTGCCTTGCCCCGAAAATCAAGGAGACCGGTCCTGGAAAGTAAGTCTTTGCTCAGGGATCTAGATACGGTCTCATTGCAACTAGGTGTAAAGGTGTTTATGCCTTGCTGAGATTTGCCAGGTGTGTGGGCAGCCCTTCAGTTACTAAGTCAGCTTTCAAATGTAAGATCCGACCAACCTGAAGAAATGTCAAAAAACACTGTTTGAAAAATTGGAAATTGTATTCTTTTGATATTCTAATAAACTTAGCTACTTAACACTTCCCTTCTCTTTATCCAGTTATGCATGTCTGTGACTGAGGGGCAAAACCTTAAACTAAACTCTAATGCAAGTGGAAGGATAGGGTCCATTTGTTCCAGCGAGAGAAGCTGGGCTCTTTGTTTGTGATTGTCTTTTAAGTGGGGTCTTGCTATACTACCCAGGCTGGCTTCAAACTTCTGGGTTCAGGCGATCTTCCTGCCTCAGCATCTCAAGTAGCTAAGACTACAGGAACATATCATTGTGTGATCAATTAGAGGCATACCATATTTTAAGGACCTATGATGCCAATATGCTTTGAAATACTTCTCACACATTTCTTTGGACTTAAAATTGTGGGCAGACAGACCTCTCACAAACCAGTTAAAATGTCTAAATACTGTGTCATGTGGGTTGTGTAGGTAAATTAAAACAGTCTTACCAGTAGCACGGACTAATTTTATCAGGTTCCTTTGACACATCTTATACTCTCCCCTTGGGTTTAAGGTGAAACCCAAGATATTGGCACCCAGGGATATTCAAGCCAGAGGGATATAGTGTTGTCCAAGGGAAATCTGTACTTGCTGCGCAACATGGAAAGGTGTCCTGTTATGAGAGAGGGTTGTCGTTTTATAGTGTCTTTATGTGAGCTCCTTGGTCTTGGGAAGGGTGACTGGAGGCAAGCTGTATTTTTATAGCCAAGATAACGAGAGTGTCTAGGGTATTAATTTGAATCTCATGATGCATATCCATGAACAAATTAAATTACATAGTAGTGTTTATGAGTGCTTCAAGTATTATAGCTTTAGTTTTATGAATAACAATTTAAAGGAAGCTTGATGCTACAGTTGGGTAGGTTTTTTCCTTTTCCCTACTAAACCACAAGCAACTTGATGCCTGTGGTCTAGTTTTAGAATTAACAGGACATACAAGTGCATCATCTTACCCTCCACAAGAGGGAGCATCAGGATCATAGGATGCTTCTACCAGCATTGTATCAAAAGTACATGCTTTTTCTTACAAAGAGTCATGGAGTTATCGACTTAATCAGGCAGAAAATATACACAAAATTTTGGGGAGGTCTGAATACCTTTAACTTAATGGACTACAGCCACTTTAATATTTATTTTTCTTAATGTTTGGAGAAACAGTGGCTGCTAGCATGTAACTGTCCTCTCCCCACAGCTATGAACTCATCTTGGTCTGTCATCTTCATCTGCCATCATCAGAGGCCACCTTTTCCTCCGCAACAAGACAGTCTCCTTTTCTGAAGTTGTAATGTACTTTTTTAAAACAAGTGACTTGGAGTCGTTTTTCTCTCCTTAAGAATAGTAATAAAACATTCTGCATGCCTTGAGTCCAGCCACTTTAAAATAGCTACCCTGTGTACCCTCACAGGTCAACAGATAATTGTCAGTCATATGTCTGAGTTTTGGTTTAGGGACCAAGGGTTAGAAAGAGAGAACAGTGAGTACAGTGTTCCTTTTCCTGACTGATATTCATAGGGTGTTAGAAAACAAATTGTGCTCTTATAAATTATGTGTTGAAGTCAGCATGTGAAGAAACTCTCGTAATTTAGAGGAGGAAAATTATACTTTTATTTGGGTCTTGTGTTTATTTATGGTGCTAAGTATATAGTGAAGTAGCCCCACAACCATCCACACCAAGCATCAAAGGACACTTTGGTTTGCTCATCCAGGATCTGGAAAGAACCTGTCTTGTGAGAAGCAAATGAATGTGAGCATTGAGTGTGTCTGACTACCCAGCTATTAGCATTAATATTGCTAAGGATATAAACATGGATATTCTTGCAAATGCAGTGCAGCTCTTAGGTTGATCTTGGGTTTCTCTTCCTGAAGCTTCATCTTGGATCTGTTGACTGTGCAGTCCTCATAACGTTATCGTGTTTAAATGTTCCCGGAAGAACAGCTAGCGGCTTTGAACTGGCTGCCTAGTTCTGTTTTGGGAAGGCAACATGGATCTTGTTTTTCAGATATTAACAGCCTTCAAAGGAAACTTGGGAATTGCAAGTGCTTTGGGCTTGTTAAGCAGACAACTATAGCTCTAGGCCCAACTGCTAAGTGCTTGTGCAAGAGACTGGCTGTTCCCATAAAGGAAAAATTTCAATAAACCTTCCCATTTTAAACAGTTGCGTGGCTCTTACTTCGAACTGATGTTTTCAGTAATTTTCTTTAATCTTACACATGTTCAAATTCTTACACTACAGTTGGAGGGCATACAAACCAGAAAAGGACATGATCTTTATGTGCCTATCAACAGTTACTGTATTTACTGAATTCACGGTATACAACAGCATACCAAATTCCTTCCCTTGGAGACTTTTAATCTTTAGGAAATGCAAAAGATTATGCTGGGGAATTGAGTGAGACAGTACCTCAAGTGCTTTCTGTGCAAACATAGGGACTTGAGTTCAGGTTTCTAGCATTCATACACCCATATAAAAGGTGAGGCCTAGTGATAACTGTGATCCCAACACCGGGGAATGAAGACAGATGCTCCCAGAAACTCACTGTCCATCAAGTCTAGCCAGACAATGAGATCCAGGTTCAGTGAGAAACCGTGTCTTAATGCAAGCTGGAGAGCAATAGACAAAGACACTCAACATTGACCTCACAAGCATATGCCTTCACAAGCACATGCAAGGCTACATGCACTTACACATGTGCACATGGTACATACACCATACATAAAGATAGATGAAACTGCTGAAAACCCCATGTGTTTGTTACAATAAATGCTGTAAAAATTGTATGGTACAAAGGTCAACAGGAATGAGTGGGTGGAAGATGTATACGTCCTTGTTGGTTATGTGAGCAGGGACTGGAAATGTGAGCCCATGCAACTGCATTGGAGAAAGAAAGGCCTTCACCCGGGGAAATGCTGAGGGCAAGTGCCTTACTGCAGCATGTGCTAGGCATGTTGGAAGACTAATGACAAGGTCACCATGGCTGGAGGAGAATGAACAGGAGGAAGGATACTGCAGATAATAGAACTCGCCGGGTTGAACATAGACAGGGAAAATCAGCATTAGTCTGTGTGGTATTCTTGGGAAGGCACAACATAGAATCAGTGCTTTGTTATCGGGAACACTGTTGTGGGATGGCTCAGGACATAAGAGCTCTTGTTGCTCTTGAAGAAGTCCCAGAACCCAAATGGCAGCTCATAACCATCTAACTCCAGTTCCAGGGGTACTGGCCCTTTTCTGGTATCATAGGCACTGCACTGCACACATATGTTGAACAGATATACATGAAGACAAGACACTCATATATGCAGCACTTATTCTTCATGGAGCACCAGCTCCTAACAGTTTGGCTCTCAAAGATGTCAGAGAGGATTAAGGAGAAAAAGCTCTTGCCCTTAACCTCTGTGTTAACTGACATGGTTTGTTCCCCTCGGGTTCGCACAGGCAGGGCACTGGACATTCTATAACTGCTAGCTCTCCCTCTCTGTCCTTACACTGCAGGTGAGTCAGCAAGCCCTCTAGCTGTCTAGGGTTGTGCTGAATCATAGTGTTTAGTCATATCAGGTAGGTACCAGCTTCTTCGTTGACACCCTATTCTCATGCCCTATCCTTCTGAGTGAGAAATCCACAGGCCATAGCTATTAATGCAGTTCCTGGCTAACTTGCCTAAGCATCACAGAGATCTTCCTCTCCAGCTGAATGGGCTATAGTTTGAAGGAACATCTGGAGAAGGGACTGCTAGGCATTCAGCCTTCCCAATTTGAAAAGTAGAACGTGGCGCCATGGAGGTGGAGCCTGCCTGTCCCTTGTGAGCTGTGTAGAGCTAACAGAATTGTGAAGACACTATTTGATCCTATACTCACATCAAAGATCTAAGGCCTACACCAAAAGCTCTGAAGTATTTTGGACCCCTGAAACCACTGTTGCAAAACTAAACAGTTTCTGGGATATGAGTTTACTTATTTGATGGTTGGAACCTCAAGAGAGGGTTTGAACAGTTGCTTCACTCAGTTTGGTCTAAGGCTCTGTGATAATAACCAAGGTCCTTGGGCCAGTGGTGTGTGTGACTTGACCATGGACATGGTCTGAGGTGGCCAGGGACCTGGTACACAAGGGTTCAGTTGCTGTGCTTGCTTCATTTGGAAGAAATTTTGTTGCTTTTTTATCCCCAAAGTATTTGATACAGGCCTAGGGAGGAGGTGGCTCAGTGGCAGTGTGGGTCTAGCATAAGTAAGCCCAGGAAGTCAATCTCAGCACCCACTCAGCCACACACACACCACCTGTGTAAGTTTCTGATGACCACCCCTCTCCCATAACTTCCACACAAATGCCCGTGTACCTTCTGCCTTTCTGGCAAGCAGGGCCTGGTGGGGAGGCAATGCCTGGAGTGTAGCCAGAGGTGGGACTGGAGGTAGAGAAGGCGCTCACCACCCAACTCTCAACTTCCTTCCCTGCTACACTGCTCACCCCACCCCTCCCTTAATAGTCACAATAAGGGGAGCAGGATCTAGCAGGCTTGGTGTTCCCATTACAGCATGGTACTTCAGGAAAACATCCTGGGGTAGGAAGGTCTGGGGCCAGATGTTGATTTAAAAAGGATGTCCATGGAGGTGATCCAGGTCAGGAAGGCTGGAGGAAAGAGCCTAGGCAAGAAAGGGAGGAAATGTGGGGGCTGGGGCAAAGGAGAACTTCAGTAACTATTGAGAGAAAAGTAACTAATCACCTGAAGGGCCTGAGCATCCCAGTAGCAACAGAAGGTGAGGTAGATTCCACAGCCAGCCAGAATTAAGAGAGTTGGCTTACGAAGCCAGCAGTGGACCAGGGACAGTTCTGTATTACAGCTTGAAGAGAGGCTGTCTACTGTTTCCTCCTCTGACAGTGACTAATCATGGCTCCCCCCTTTTCTGGGGAATGGAGGGGGTCAGCTAAGAAAGGCTTGGCCACTGGCTGTTCCGAGACAGGATAAACTAAAAGGTGGGCTCAGCTCAGAGCACCCTGGGAAGTGGAGATCACACAGGCAGCAGTCCTGTGCTCAGTATTGGAGGCTGAAATACTGAGCAGTAACTAGCTTGGAGGTGGTCACAGGTCTGGAGGAGAAGGAAAGTATGTGCAGAAGCAGCAGCAACTCACCAATCCAAGCAAGTTAGGTTCCAGTTAAGTAAGTTACTTAGGTAAGCAAGTTAGGGTTTGGCCAAGGCGCAGACAGGACCTGCTGGAGGACTCTCAAACTCGGAAAAATAAAAGGCAGTCTGAGCAGGTATTGAACTTGTTGGGACAGCACAGACCTGAAACTTGGAACACTTAAGGTAACCCATCTCCTTGGTGGGTAAAGTGGGTGAGAAATGTCAGAAACAAGGCCAAGATCAGGCCAGTTGGGGGTCTACTTGAGCAAGATTAAGTCTCTGACACTTGGGACAGACAGAATCAAGTCACAGACAGATCCCACACCCAACAACTGGTATCCTTAAAAAGCTCGGACGTTGTATGAGGACATCTTCCCCCTTTGAACTAGCAGCCACTTCCAGATGGGTGCCCAAACCACCCTGCATGGCCAGAAGACGGGAGATGCAGTGTTGAGAAGAGTTGAAGATGAGCAGAGGTACAGAACACGGACTCCTGTTTTCACTGCACAAGGGTAGAGTTCAGTCAGGGATCCTGCTTGAGGAGATACAGAGGAAAGAAAAATGATTGTCAAGATCCCCTGTGAGAGAGAGATTAGCCCTGAGCTGTGGGACACACTGATTCGAGGCCTCTGACCAGCACAGAGATGCTTTCAGGGAGCCATGGGGGTGGCGAGGGAGAGAGGGTTCCAGGGGGAGACTGGAATGTAAGAATGAGAACGTTGTTGCAGGGACAAAGATGACTCCTTGGTGATGGCTGCATGGGTGTGCATTGGGCTTGGAGGAGGTGAGTGGAAGGGAAGGATCACCCAAAGGGCAGGGAATTTTGTCAAATTCAGGCTTCGGGGGAAAGGATTAATCTTAGGGACATCCCCCCCCCCCCCAGGGTGGCTAGAGAAAAGAAGGGATGTGGCCAAGAAGGGGAAACGCTGGTCACAGAATTTGGCTCATTCAGCTCCATCTCTGGCCTGCAATTGAGGCTCCAGGTTGTGAGGGAGGGAGAAATGAGTCCATAAGACATTGGGTGTATCCTTGGGGAAGAGGAAGGTCCTGAGGCAGTGGGAGCCCCTAGTATCTTCCTAGCCCAGCCCAGACTATCCTTCCCCATTTGACACAACAGCCCAGGTAAGCCACATCTGTGCAGTGGACAAGACCACATTTATATCCCTCTGATCCTTGCCATAATCCTGTGATAAAACTAGAGTCACTGTGTGTAATTTTTAGCAGAACACCAGGGCTCAAAGTAAGCACTATTTATTTTCAGCTGTGTCCATGATTAAGCAGAAGATGGGTGGGTAGTGCCATTTCTGTGGAACCTGTGTTGGGAGCAGCGTTCTCCACCACTGGTGTGTGTGCTGTGTGCCTGACAGCATTCCTGCTTCATATAAGAACAGAGGAGCCTCCAGCAGGTCAGGCCACATGCTCAGGTTTACACAGTGAACAGCCTGGGTCTTGATTCCTATCTGTTTGACTCCAGATTGGGAATTCATAGAAATACTGGTCCTGGCCAAAACACCTAAGTGTCCTGGTTGGAGAGATCACCTGGGGTAAATGGACACTTCTCCAAGGAAGCTGCAGACAGGCCCCAGTTCCTCAAACAGACTGGACTCTTGATTTTATTCTACGGAGAATGTTGGGGTGACGAGAAAGGAAGGGCCCAGGAAGGGCCCTCCCCTGTGGAGCCTCTGGGAACAAGTGAGGATAGTAGGTGGAGCTGAGCCAAGTGTCTGGTCTTCAAGATTAGTTTGGGTTAGAGATCAACCCTGAGGGTAGGCTACCGAAGAGCATGGAGCAGAGAAGAAAGAGGTCTATACCAGTAAGGAGGAAACAGATCTAGCAGGCTCTCTACCAACCGTGCCCAGCAGGGAGGGGAATCTTCCAGTAGATGCAACAGTTGGAGAGTATCTACAGACTGGCCACAGACGGTTACAGAGAGGTAGGTAGATCCCTGAGAAGATGCTGAGGCCAACTAGAGGCCTGCCAAGGAATTAGCCCAGGTGTGGGGCAGGCCTCGATGCCAGGAAGGGTATTAAATGAGCTTCCAGCTTATTTACTTGTCCTGATTAACCATAAAATGAGCCCAAGAGGCAGAATTAAGCTGTCAGTTTCTCTCTGCCTGTTTTCACTATCTCCTTCCCTGGCATGTGGTCCCACATGCTGCATCACTAAGGCCAGAGCATTTCTCTTCACCTCCTCACTTCAGTAGGGCGCTCTCTATCACTGTCTCAGCAAGAGCCAAGGATGTGGACAGAAAAGTAAAAGTTAGATGAGGTTGAGTCACCACAAGCCTTCATCAGCCAAGCATGACCTAATAGTTGGGACATTATATCAGCCCCTTTGAGACCCAGGCAAAATTCCTCCAACGGGTAATGAGCAAGCCACTTGTCAATCATGAAGAGACATGAATAATCTCAGAAGACAAATGTTATTCTTGATCTGGCTGTGGAGCAAATATGGACAGTTTGCCAGGTAGCATGAACACAAGATTAGATGTCAATTACAAATTGTTTCAATCTCAGCTTTGTACTGTGTGACTTTGAAAGAGTTAACTTCTCTGAGCCTGTTGGGTAAAAATGAGCAACAGTTTCCTGGATGTAGCAAAAAGGAAATAAGGAAAACAAAGGCAAAGGTGCCTGACACCTGTGGATTATCTTAGACGCCAAAGTTACTTCCTAATTGTTTTGTTTGGGTCCTTTCATTCTTTTCTAGCCAGGCTGTGGTTAACTGCATTTCTCTGTGTGCCTTGGGAACTGTGGAGGCCAACAGCTGGTTCCTTTCCCATTGCTGACTTCTCATCTTCCATTAGTGCCCAGACAAGCAAGAAGTCATGTTAGTTGATTTAAATGATGTGAACTATGATTAGTCCACAAAACAAGTGAGTTGCCCATGGATGGTGAAGAGGTGAGTTGGCTTCCTTTACCATCACAGTCCATGTCCTCTTGAATCATTTGTTGAGTGTGCCACCCTTCAGGAATCAGGGTGTGGGGTTTTCACATGGACTTCTTTCACACACATTGCAGCAGCCATCAGAGGCAGCTACAGTTATCTTCCTTCGCTAGAGACAGAAGTTCATTGGAGACAGGATGGACAAGAACCTGCTTGACCAGAAAGAGTGAACCAGCCGACAAACACCAGGCCAAAGCAGATAGGCCTGATGCTCACAGATTTAAGCTGGGAACTGCTTTCTTTTTTGAAAGAAATCCTGATGGGGGGCAGCTTGCATGCCAGGACCCTTTGACCCCATTGATTAATTGTTCTGAAAGAGATAGGCACATTGCCTGGCAAAAAGCTACAGATTTAAAATAAATCCCCACTTTTTAAAAAAAGACCATCTATCATTTAACTGTGTGGGAACTTGCAGGTGTCCCTTCCCACTGTTACTGTCACCTCCCCATCCCTATCCCCTAAGCTCTCCCTTCCACCTCTCCATCCCCTGGGAGTCTAAACTGCAGGCAGAAGAGCTTCTCTTGTTATTTTTCTTCTCCAATTTGCTCTTAATGCTCTGGGGGCAGCAGGCGGCTTGCCTCTAATTGCAGTTGTCACACCCAATCAAGCTGAGCTGGGTCTGCAGGAGGGAGCAAGGAGCTAAGGCACCCTCTCTGGGGTAGCTGGGCTTGAACAGGAGCCTACTTTGTTCTCTCCTGGCTAAGGGGTAGAGGCTGAGAGGGATTCTCTATGGACCCAGGCTTGCATGCCTGCTCACTATACAAAGTGCCTGACATCAACCCCACTCTGAGGGTCCCCTGTTGACTTCCAGAGTGATAAGGATAGATGTGTCCAGTTTGCTACATGACTATGAGATATAGACTAAGAATGTTATCAAATGTATTCGTATTATTTCTGGGTTCACCCCAATCATCTGCTGCCCTGCAGGAGCATTAAGGTAGGTAATGGGTCAGGTTAGGTTCTCACTGCTGGACCAGGCAGTGTGTGACTCTAGGGTCCATTGATAACCGTGAGATTGGCCTGACCTGTTTTGCCCCCTGGCAGCCGATTGTGTTCTTAGAGATAGCTGCTTTCTGGACAATCCTGCTGGTCGGTCATGCATACAGGGACTCATGCAACATCATCTGGGTGAAGACACGTTACTTCTCCTCTGGGAGATCTGGTAGGAGCTCAGGCTTCCTCAACACACACACACACACACACACACACACACACACACACACCCTCTGCTTGTTCTGGGTCCCCAGCACCCAGCTATGGGCTGAAATCTTGGTCCTAGGAAGGCTGTGAGTAGGGACTTTCCTCTTCTGGTGCTCCATTCTGGGATACCAAACCTTTAAAAGTAATGGTTGGGGGTCCCTGAGACAGGCCTTTATTGGGAGTTCCTCTGGGAAACCTGAGGGCTCAATGCCTCTTTCCATATAGAATGTTCAAATGAGGCCTTGTCCTGGACTCCTCTCCTGCCTCTCCCAATTACTGCCACATCCAACCTCAAAGAACAATAGCAACAACAACAACAACAACACACACACACACACACACACACACAAATACACACATTCTCTCCAGGGACTCAGCTCAGCCTGGCCTGTGACAGACAGCCTCTCTCCACTGGTCTACTGAGGCTTGACTAAGAACTCTGCTTTCTCTTTCTGACGATGGGAATTTGCATCTGGCCTGAAGACCATGCCATCTGCCCTCCCTCTCCCCCAGGGCCCAGCATAAGTCTGCATTTCAGGTTCAGTGAGCATCTCTCGAATTCAGACCCAAACAGCTGTGTTAACATCAAAGCCCCTACAGGAGGGTTCTAAAGCCTTGGGGCTGCTTGTGGCAGGGGTTTCGATACGTCTGGGCTCTCCTGTGTTTGAGAAAGGGAACCGTCCTGAGCCCTTAGAAAGGCTCCTCTTCTTGACTTTCTTCGAGCGTCCTGCTCGTGACTCGGAGACCATGGGAGTCATCCAGCCAGGCTTCTCCTTGAGCAGCCGGTCTCGGTCAGGCCGCACGCTACGCAAGAACTTTCTAAAAATGTTTGCGGTTAGGGCAAACTTACGACCCAGCTCTCTGGACTGGCCTTTTTCAACTTTGGGTTCACTGGATCCCCCAGGCTCCCCCTTTTCCCCGCTCTTTTCCAGTTCTGGTAAATCTAGCCAGTTGCCCACCAGGTCTGCGAAAACATTGTCCCCCAACACCAGAGGCTGCCGATTTCTGCCCCGTGACATCAACGTGGAGGTCCAGTCATCTGGCTCCACCCACTCTGTCCCCTGTTGGGTACAGCTCTGGTGCTCTGGCAGCTGGGTCATGGGAAGGACAGCCAGCTCCTTCCCACAGACACTCCTACGGCATGGAAACTTGGGGCTGCTGTCAAAAGATGGTTGGCTGGAGGAGGGACAGGCAGCAGACCCAGCAGGACCTCCACTACCCTGCCAGCGAGGGCACTCAGGCTGTTCCTGTGAGCTCTCAGGGCAGCTGAAGGTGGACGCGCCTCCAGAGATCTCCAGCTGTTCCAGCGCTGTCTGTACTTGTAGGAGCTTCAGTTCTTGAAGCGCACCCATCATGCAGTTCATCTGATCCTGTAGGCCATCCCCCACCTCCTTCATGGACATCTGCAAAGAGAGAAAACACAGAGCCAGTGAGTGCTGGGGCTGCAGGGAGGGTTACCCCTCACAGCCTTGAACTCAACCTGTAAATTCTGAACATTCAGGGTCTTCTAAGTTTGCCGTTGGAACTTCAGTATACCGTCTGCTACAGAGCAGGCCTGTGTCAGGAGAGGAGAAATCGGAGCACTGCTACGTCTAGATAAGAGAATTAACATGAACAGCCGTGGACTAACCCAGACAGGCACTGTCCTAAAAGCTGGTCAGCTATTCCACCACTTGCTAAATCCACAGTACACTGAAACGATCATTTTAAGTTGAAAATGCATTCTCTATATCTAAGCCAGCAAACATCACAGCTAGGACTGAACTATGTCAAAGTGCTCAGAACTTATATCAGCCTACAGAGGGAAAACTTATCCAATACAATCCCATTACATAATAATGAAGTATTGACTTCATTACTGCACTGGAGAGAGAGAGAGAGAGAGAGAGAGAGAGAGAGAGAGAGAGAGAGAGA